>CANUEP010123059.1:0-21526 GCA_947857235.1 Jatropha podagrica | reverse complement strand
TGAATTTTAATATTTGAGGAATAATGTGTATTTATTTAGTTAAATTTTGATAATTAATTAGTTAGCTAAATTTTAATATTTATGGTTAATTATTAGAATTTTGATTATTTGATTTTATTATATTGTTAGGTAATTGATTAGTTAATTTTTAGTATTTTAGTTTGAATTTTAGTATTTTGAATGAGTAATTAGTTAAATAGTGAATTTGTGAAAATCAATTTATTTGATTTTGTGGTATATTGATAGAGTTATGGTAGTTAATTGATTATTTAGTATAGGTCGAGATTTGTTAATTTTAGTTGGGATTATGTTAATTAAGGAGGTTAATTTGATTTTAGGATAATTAATTTTGCTATTTTGATTGATTAATTTTATTAATTAGTTGGTTGATGGATTATTTGTTGATTTATATTATTGGGGGATTTAATTATTTTTAGGGATGATGTTGGTAATTAATTAGTTAAATTGAGTAGTTATAGTGGTTAATTATTTATAGGTGGTTGATTTATTATTTTGGTTGATTTTATTATATTTAGAAGATATATTATTAGAATTTTAGTGAATTATTGATTATTGGGTTATTAGTTAATTTCAGTATTTTTGATATAATTATGTAATTTATGATTAACTGAGGATTTGGTAAATAAATTCATTAAAGAATTTTAATTAATTTTGAGAGTTAGTAAATTAAATTAGTTAGTGTTAAGATTTCAAAATTTTGAAAATTACTTTATTAAGGTTTAATGGGTACATTTGAAGGATTTTTAATAAATGAAGTATATTGAAGGGTAGAACTAATTATTTGGGAGATTAAAGGAATTAATGTTGAAAAATGAATTTTTATATATTAAGTTGAAATATTATATTACTAATGGTATTTTGAGAATTTGATCAATTATGAATTAAATTAGGTTGATACGATTATTTTGAACTTTAAATGAAATAAATATTTGATAAAATTGCTAATGAATTATATTTGAAGATTTTAATTAGTTAGAATTATTATTATTGTTGGTGTTAAATTACAATTTAGAGTATAAATATATTTTATGGCAAAATAAATGGAATTGATATCTATACTAGATACAAAATAAACGAAAGAATTAATTGCTAGTAAATAGTAAGGTTATATAGTGAATTAATAGAAATATATAATTGAGGATTTTTGAATTAAAGGTTTATTATAGTTATAGAGTTTATGATAATTATTATTTGAAAAATTGTTTATTATACAAGATGGTTATCTTAGAAAGCTAGATTATATTAAAATAGGTAGATAAGCTTATTAAATTAATTTTTTTAAAATTCTTAATTAAAGGAGTCATTATCTAATTGTATTTTTCTTATTATACGTGTTTCTTAGATCGACCGAGTTCCTCTACTGCTCCTCCAAATTAGAACCATGATAGACCTGAATTTATTCTACGGTCACTGTGAGTAATAATAAATGGTGCACACCATCCTGCATATATGCATTTCATATGCATACCATATACTCTTTATATTAATCAAAATAATCATGAATCATTTCCTATTTCTATTGTTATATTGATATTCTTCATCTTCCAAATGTAATATTCCAGTTCTATAATCTCAATATTTGATATATAATATTTTGGTTCCATAAATTTATATAATTTTCGCTCTTGATTACATTCACATATTGCATTTATTGTATTGATTATATTTGGTGACTAATTGTGATGTGAAAATAATGTGCTTTGTATCTGGATGAAAATTGGGACGACGTGTGTCACTATAGATCAATGGGCCAGGTATGGGGGATTGGCTCCCCAATATATGTATATTATTATAATAGAAATTGGCCGGGGGCGAATAGGTGGACTTGTGACTTCACTGACCAATTTTCACATGTTGTGAATATTTGAATGTGATTTGTTTGAAGATGGTGATGCATGACACGTGCTTGTGAAGTATACCCATTTTATATATTGTGAAAACATACTATTTGAATGTGTGGATTTGCATTATTTATTATTATTCACTGAGTTTAGTGAAACTCACTCACCTTTCATAAATATTTTTCAGAAAATAAAAGTATTGCTGGTATATAAAACTCTGCTTCCTTCTCCGTAGAAAATTAGCGATTGTCTCAAACCTTAAAAATGTTAGTATGAGCTATTTCTTAACTTAAGCTATTTCAAGTATTTTTATTCGGTTCCACAGTTAGGATGTTTAATTAATATTTGGTTATATAAAAGAAATTATCATGTGATTATAAATAAATTGTGGAGTATTTTTTTTTTTTTAATATTTGGAGACTATATGATAGGAATAGTTTGATTATATTATGACAAATAAATATTTACATGAGAATGTATTTTTATTAAATGGATATGGGCCCGAGCTGTGAACAGTATTTAATATTAAGGCTGGACCAGAAATGTTAACTCTGATTAATGTATGAATAATGTCATAATATAGGCTTACTATTCTGTTAGTCAAATGATAATAGAAATGGATTTTAATAGGTTAGGCTTACTACGGGACTCGGGAGCCTTAAGTTTACGTAGGTCCTAGTGCCGGTCCGACCCACGATTTTAGGTCATGACACTTTATGAATCAGCGATACTTCTAGTTCTTTGAAAAGTTTATAGAATGAGAGGGTAAGTTTCACCAAACTCAGTAATAATAAATAATGTAAACTCACACATTCAGACAGTATGCTTTCACAATATATATAAAATGGGCATATTTCACAAGCACGTGCCATACATCAGCACTTTCAAATAAGCCACATCCAAATATTCACAACATGTAGAAATCTATCGGTAAAATCACAAATTCTCCCACCGGCCCTTGGCCTACCTTTCAAGATCAATCAATAATGTCATAAATTCATGCACAGGCCATTGGCCTACCTTTTTCATTTGCATATAAATATAAATATATATCAGGGAGCCAATTCTCTTATACCTTTCATAATGATATACGTCATCTCAATTTTCACCTAGATACAAAGCACATCATTAATACAATCTAAATATTCAGCAATTTAATCAATACAATATATGCGTGCAATGATGTAATCAAAGGTTGTAACTATACATTATTGTAGGACTAAAATATTACGTTTATAAGGTGGATAGTAATATAATAATAATGGAGGAAATGAATACTGATCATATTTAAATAATAAATGGAATATGATATATGAATGAAATGCGTGTATGCAGATGGTATGCACCATTTATTATTATTCATAGTGACTATAGGCTATTTATATCCTAGTTCCGGTTCTAGTCTGGAAAGACAGTAGACGAGCCCAAACGATCTAGGAATTTAAAAATATAAAAGAACTCATCACATAACTATTCAACTTGAAATAATAAATAAGAAATTAATCTCACAAACTACATCTTATCCTTTCTGCTAAGTCCAAATTAAATTGAACACTACTTAGTTGCTAAATATTAATTAATTCAAATTTTCCGTCACAATCTTTAAAATATTCTAAATTTATCACCAATACGATAAAATCGATAACATTCTCATTTTGCATAAATATAGTCCTTTAACTAATAGTCTTCTTCTTATTTAATTTAATTACAGTCTCCAAACAACTAATAATTATTTAATTCATTCACTTTAATCAGTCCTTAATGACCACAATATTCATCTCTAAATTGAATCATTTAATTCATTGATTCTAATAATTTTAAAATATATTCATATTTCTATTACCAAGTAGCTAACAATAATTATTTAATAACATATTTTTCATTTTATTCAATATTGAACATTAATATTTTCATTCCAATCAAATATACTAATTACCTCACCATTAAATCTATGATTTAATATTAATCGATTTCTGAATATATTTTTTTATTTACATTCTAATATTTAATATCCAATTCTTTAATTCCACTGGTTAATAACTAAACTATTATTATCATTTTTATTATTTAAAATCTTTCTACCAAATCAAATATTCACTATCATAATAAAATAAATTATCAATATCAAATAATTCAACTATTTGAATTTTTCTTAATTTTATTGTAAAAATATTCTACCATAAATTTTATTCTTAATCTACAATTATATTTTTAACTCATCAACTCCTAATTCAGATATAAAAATTTCTCTATTAGTCGACCCCAACAATCAATCAATTTCTTCACAAATTAAAATTCAAGAAATTAACTGAAAATTAATAGGGATATTTTTTTATACACTCAATCACTTAAAATAGTCCCGAAATCCAAAGGTTGGAGACTGGGTCGGAGAACCGGTTGCTGGAGCTCGCTAGACGGTGACCTGCAGCGGTTGGTGGTCACGCGGAGGAGAGGGCAGCGACGCGACGCAGGCGGCTTGCTGGGTTCGAGCAGAGCGAGCGGTGGCGCAAGCTTCTGCTGGTAGCGTGGCCGGCGGCGAAAAAGGAGGAGGAATGAATAGCGGCTGTGGCGTGAGGTGCTGCGGTCGTTGGAGCTGGTGGCGGTGGTCGGCGTGGCGCAGAGAGGGAGAGACAACGGTGAGGGAGAGAGAGAGAAGAAAGAAGAAGGAAGAAGAAAAAAGAAAGAAAGAAAGTTGGTGGCGCAAAAAGGGAAAGAGAAGGAAAGAAAAAGAAAGATAATAGTGTTACTAGGGTTTCTAGAGTGTGTTGGACCTTTCCGGTTCAATTCGAACTGGTTTGGTCCGGTTCCATAAATTCTCTTGGTTTTCAATCGGTTTTCAGCAAAATCAAATGGGTTTATGGGTCCGATTAATTTTTACGTCGCTTAAATTTATTGGTTAAAATTTTAAAATTAAATTTTAATTGAATAATTTTTAAAATTAAAATTCTCGGGTATTTCAACTAGTCGGGACTCGAGGTTCAAAGGAATCGTATGTTCTGCTATAGACCTGTCAATTCTAGGCATGTCTTCATACCTCCATACCAAAGCTTTAGCCTTATCCTTGAGTAAATTTTAAAATTCTACGACTAATTCTGATGTCAGATCTGGTCCAATTATTAAGTTTTTAGAATTTTCTTTTGTGTTTACATTAAATTCAAGCATGCATGATGAATTTATGTCAAATATGTATATATGCTTATCTACTTGATTAATGGAACCATTATGAAAAACATCAAACAAGTAAATAAAGTAAATAAAATTGAAGTTTATTTCATTAAGAATCATAGAAAGTTTATCACAATCATAAACATTATTAACTGGAATAGAAACATCGGTAGGGGCTTCATTTTCTTCAAAGTTCTCTTTGGTGAAGGCCTGGATTGCCTTGAGGACCTAATCTATGCAGTCTTCTTCTTTCTCCATGGCTGATTTTTCCTTCTCAATGGCTGCTTGGGTTTGCCTCTTGCTCTTCCTCATTTTTCTTCTCTGCTACATGGGCTTCTAACCTTTCAACCCATTCTCGCTCAATTGTCTCCGTTGTAAGTTTTAAGAATTAAAAACTAAGTTTCATTATTTATTTTAATTAAAATTAATTTTTTACTAATAAGTTAGCATGTACGTTGCATTAACACAGAATGTAACATCTTTTGTATGGCTTGTGAGCTCGAAAAGAGGTGTTACATTTCATTCTTTTTTTTATTATTTTACTATTGATTTTGTTATTCACCTTTTTTATCGAAAATGACATTCACTCTAGTTATTATTATTATTATTATTATTATATACAATTTTAAGTGATCAATAAGGTTATGAAAAACGGATATAGTTTATGTGAATCCTGAAGCTTTATGAATTGTTCGAATAACTTGTTACAAATGGACTTCAATATTACATTCAGCATGCTTCAATGTTACATTGAATGATTCGGTTAATTTCACTGATGGTCCCTTAATTCAGGACATTTGCATTTTTTTGTGCCTACACTTCAATTTGTAACTTAATAGTGCCTCAACTTAAATTTTATAATACTGAAAATGCCTTTGGCCGTTTTAATTAATTTTTTGACACCGAATTGCCAAGTGTCATGACATGTGGCATATAAAAAAATTAAAACATTGTCTAGGTGGCATATTATATTTTTTATTTTAAAAATTCTTTTAAATAATAAAAATTTAAACCAAATCAATTCAAGTATTTGTAAATTTTAATTTTTTTATTACTTAAAAGTATTTTTGAAATAAAAATAATATTTTTTATTACTTAAAAAAATAAATTACTTACTTGAAATTAAATAATGATTAAAATTAACTTATATTCTTTGATAAATCAAAATTTATTAATCATTTTAAGAAATTTATTATTAACTTATTTAGATTATAACATGTAAATGTATAATTATAGAAACTTTTTACAATTTACTCAAATTAAATTAATTTTATTTCTTGTTAAAGTAACAAAATCATTAAATCATTGGCGGTATAGACTGGTGGTTAAAATTTCATGCTTCAACTACTACAAGTTTTTTTTAGGAAAATTACTAGAATTTTTTATTTTTCGTTTTAATTTTTACTTAATGTTGTTAATTAATTTTTAACAACCACTACGTATGTTTAGGGAATAATAATAATAAAAAAAAAAAAAGCAGTTAAGCTAAAGTTTAGATATGGTATTAATCTATATCTATACCACATCAATAAAATTTTAATTTCTTTATCATTTGAAAGTATTTCTAAAACAAAAGAAAAATAATATCCCACCTAAACTGTTTTAATTTTTTATATGTCACGTGTCAGATGCCGGAAAATTAATTAAAATGATCAAAGGCATTTTCAATATTGCAAAATTAGTTGGAGTATTTTTAAATTACAAATTGAAATATAAATACAAATAAGTGTGAATGCCCTAAATTGAGGGATCACCAGTGAAATTAACCCTCAATAGTTTGAATAACTTTATTATTATTATTATTATATACACAAGCTCTTGGAATCATTTTGGTAAAAGAGCACATCTTTTGAAGGATGGATTGAATGGAACAAACATGTTTTCTTTTATGTGTAAAGCACTGGTGGATACATAAATTTTCCTAAACTTTTAGGAAAAGTCTTGTGGCAGTTAAAATTCAACCTTTTAGTCCCTCAAATTTTATTTCTCTATCAATCACTCACTTTAAATTTCACTCTGTTTATCAATTACACACCTTACCATCTTGGAAAACTAAATTGAAAATGCACACGCCAAAAAAGACAGTAAAATACGTTTAGTATCCGAACATGGCATTTTATTAAGCTTTTCTTTTTAACTTTAAATTCTCTCTCCCAGTTTTAAATTTATATTTTTAATATTAAACTAATGTTAGCACCGACGCAAAACGCACAGCATTAAAAAATAAAATAACATTCTATAATATTATTCAAAAATAATAAAATTATATAAATAAAATGATGGTTTAATGCATTATAAATACCTGAATTTATTTAAATACTCGAATTAAAATTTAGGTACTCAAAACTGTACAGAAATTCACTTTTAATAACCAAACTCAGTATTCTGAGAACTAGACTAGTCAGTGAACTGGTGAAAATAGGGGTTTGTTGAACCGGAAGGTTTGACTGTGTTCAATATGGTTGAACCGAATTTTTATATATAATATTTTTAAATATATTTATTGAATATAATTGAAAATGTAGGTTACAAAAAAAATTTGAACTCAAATAAAAAAATTTTCAAATTTAGATTTTACAAAAAAAAAATAAAAATTAGTAAATAATTTAAAAATGAATAAAATATGAATAAATTTAAAATAAAAAATTAATTACCATAAAATATATTATCATTTTTTATTTAATTAATATATTAGGATTTGAGTTTATAAATAAAAAGGCTCAAAGATTGAAAAATTAGTGGGTCTAATTTTTTGGAGGCTCAAATTAAAAAAAGCTAATAATTTTTTAAAAATACCAAGAATAGAATTGAACCAGTTTTTACCGGTTTGGTTTAGTAGTTTTTAGCCGATTTTTGACCGGTTCAATTTGATTTTTTAGGTATTTGATTTTTCAATGAAACCCGGACCGGACCATAGCCCGATTCCCAATTCAACCGGCCGAATTGATCAATCCGGTCTGATTTTCAAAACTATGACCAAACTCATTTTGAACTCGATTTTAATTACCTATTTAAATACTTAAAAATATTTATTTTATTTTTCAAAAATAAAAAATAATTAAAAATTATAAAATTATTATTTTGATTTAATAAAAAGTAATATAAATATTAAATATAATTATAGCATTAATATAATTAAAAAGTTGTATGTGTATATATATATATATATATATAATTTTCTTTGTAAAAATAATTATTTTAAATAATTTTAAAATATTAATTAAACGGATAATGGATAGTGAGTATCAGAGTCCTTGAACCCAATCTAAACTCGATACGGGTAATAAAAATACTATCTAAACCTATCTCAAACTCATTTATGCACTACCCAAATTCGCAAAAAACATATCAGATTTTATCGAATAGTCATTTGGTCAAGTAAAATTATCATCTCTAGCTGAGATATTTTTTTTAAGTATCTTGTGAAACCTTTCACTAACAATAATAAAAGTCATATATAATATGACCTATATAAAAAAATATACACACACTGTTAATGTATTTTTCAATAATTATATTGATTTTTAGAATTTAACTAATTATATTGAAATAAGAAATTATGTATTTTTTATTTTTTTATTTATGATTTATTATAAATGATTATTTATTTATTTAAAATGTTAACATATTACTTATTTAGTATAGTGTATCATAAGTATGTATATATCCTACTTGTTTAAAAATAAATATACTTTGTACATTTTCATGCAATTTAGCTCCTATGTATATGATACTATTTAATATACCAAGCTAATCAATTAAGATATTTTTTTTAATTACTAATAAAAAATTATGTGTTTTTTTAAATTTTTTTATATCATTGAAATAAGAAATTAATTTTTTTAGTTTATGTTTATAATTTATTATAAATAATTATTTATTTATTTAAAATATTAATATATTACTTATCATGTCTAGTGTGTCCTAAGTATGTGAATGTCATATTTTTTAAAAAAATTGTCGTATCTCATACGTTCTCATATCTCATGTCTTCTGTCCGTTTAACCTAACTCTTGATATATGAGACCACTCCATACATCAATCTAATCAACCAAGTTCTTTTTTAATTTTTTATGTCATTGACATAAGAAATTAAGTTTTTTTTTTATTTTTTATTTATAATTTATTACAAATAATTATTTATTTATTTAAAATATTAATGTATCACTTATTTTGTGTACTATTTGCTAAGCATGTGGATGTCTTAATTATTTAAAAATTATCATATCATATCATGTACATTTTCATATGTTGTGTCTTGTGTTCGTGCAACCTAACTCTTAGTATACGAGCCTATTCCATGTATTAAGCCAATCAATCAAGATTTTTCTAAAAAATTAATAAAAATGAAGTTTTTTAAATTTATTTTTATGTCATTGAAATAAGAAATTAGGTTTTTTTTTTATTTTTGTGTGTATAATTTATTACAAATGATTATTTATTTATTTAAAATATTAATGTATTATTTATTATGTGTAATATATTCTAAGCATATGAATATCTTGCTTGTTTAAAAATTATCATATCATGTACATTCTTGTATTTTGTGCCCTATGTCCGTGCAACTTAACTCATGGTACGTGAGATTACTCCATATACCAAGCTAATCAATCAATTTATTTTTTTAATTACCAATAAAAAGTGAAATGTTTTTTCTTTTGTTTTCATGTCATTGAAATAAGAAATTAAATTTTTTTTAAGTTTATAATTTATTACAAATGATTATTTAATTATTTAAAATATTAATGTATTACTTATTTTCTCTGTTGTATAAGAGTGTGGATGTCATATTTTTTTAAAAATTATCATATCTCATACGTTCTTATATCTCATGTCATGTGTTTGTGCAATTTAACTCCTGACATATGAAACTATTTTATACACTAAATTAATCAATTAAGATTTTTTTAATTACTAATTAAAAGCAAAGTGTATTTTTCTTTAATTTATTTTTGTGTCATTGAAAAAAGAAATTAAATTAAATTTTATTTTATATTTATGATTTATTATAAATGATGGTATATTTACTTGAAATATTAATATCTAATTATTTAGTATAGCGTATTCTAAGCATGTAAATGTTTTACTTTTTTAAAATTATTTCTCTAAGCGTATATATTAATTATTAATTATTTTATAATGAGAAATAAATTTATATTAATATATTAATATATTAGTGTTAATGATAAGATATTATTTTGATAAAGACATTATCTAAAACAACTTATCTTTTCACAATCGTGTCTTATCTCCTTATAATTATCTTAAATAATGATTATTTTGCTCACATTTGATCTTTTCAAAGATTTACACTTAGTTTCCTTATAATGTAAACTGTTCTGCTTATATATATTAGTGTTAAAGATAAAATATTATTTTGATAAAGACATTATCTAAAACAACTTATCTTTTTACAATTGTATCTTATCTCCTTATAATTATCTTAAATAATTATTATTCAGCTCACATTTGACTTTTTCAAAGATTTACACTTGGTTTTCTTATAATGCAAATTGCTCTACTTATATATATATATATATATATATATATATATATATATATATATATATTTATTTATTTATTTTTTCTAGTTCTTCATCAGTTAGCTTTTTTGGAGGAGTTCCTTTCGTTAACATGCAAAAAGATTCTCTCAAATTTTTCTCTTTAGCCAGTGGGGCTAAAGGTGCACTCAATTTTTCTTCCCTAACCAATGGGGTTCGGTGCTGTCTTTTCTCATCTACCAGTGGGGTGGAAAGAATCTTAATTTTCTTCTTGAGATTTTGATTCTCTTCATGAATCTATTGACAAAGAGATGTGAAATTTTTACCATTATATTGTGATTGTTGTAATATTCTGGTTGGTTAGAATTTTGTATCTAGCTACTTGTACGTTTTTCTCTACTAGATTGTTCAGGGGCAATCTGAGTTTTGGAAATCTGGCTAAAATAATATGATAATGCATTTAAACTGGCTAATGTCTTGCTACAGTCCCATCGTGCATTTCAGATGTTGTATAAAATGCATTGTTGGGTATCATCTATCTGGCTACCGGGAAGAACTTTAAATGATAAATTTGTTCTTTTTGGGAAAATTGGCAAAGTGACTGAACCAAATTTTTTTGTTTTTCTATCCATCCTGAAAAATAAAAAGAAAAGGTTAGTAAACAAAAATGAAATAAAACTAAATGCGAATAGAATGAGCTAATTTTGAAAAGATGAATTCTTGTTTGAAAAAAGACTAATTTTGAATTTTGACACAACCAGTCCATTTTTCCATGTGATATGCAAAAATGTCTGTAAATGTTTAAAATGTTGTTCAATGGGTGAATAGAAAATTAAAACATCATCAATATATACAATGCAAAAATGAAAACATGATTGAAAAATATCATTCATGATTCTTTGAAATTCAGAAGGAGCATTTTTTAAATCAAAAGGCATGACATTCCATTCATACTGTCCAAATGGAACAGTGAAAGTAGTTTTGTACCTATCTTTAGGATCTACCAGAGCCTGGTGGGGATAGAGTGATTGTTTATTGGGTTTGCTCCTGTCCTTTTTAGTTCTACCTAGCTCTAGTGTGAGGGTTCCAACGGGGGTGAGTAGCCTTGGTAGTAAGACCTAGAGAGGCAGTAAAACCGTTGGTCAGCTTACCATTACAGGATTAGCACTCGAGCTAAGTATCGCTAAGAAACCATGAGTATCCTTAATAGAAATCTCTCATTCTCTTTTGACTCCTCCACCTCTAGTAGGAACGAAAAGAAAATAGTGAATAGTGAATAAATTATTATTGAAGATTTTGAAATTGATAAAACATATTTGCATAATGAATTTTATGACTCTCATAATAAAGAGAAAAGACTATGGTTTTTCAAAAATTTCCTTGAACAAAGAAATCAAATCCAAGAAAAATATTACGAATATATGCGTCAAAAGCACATGAATATTCTATTTTTCAAATGGTTTGAAGAATTTGCTTTCAAAAATAATATTGAATATCTTTTCAAAACCAACGAAAGCGTTTTTGAACAAACCTCGAAAGGAGAACAATCTTCCCAAAATATAGTTGAATACTTCAGACACAGATGAAACAACACTTGTTCCTTCACTCATTAGCGAAATTAACAAAGGGGAAAAATCTGATTTCCAAACAAACGACAGTCATCAAGAAAAAAATTAATGGAAAGACCATTCAAATTCGCAAAACTGTTGTTCCATAAGGAGTCATTCACCCCAAAATTTTGAGATCCCTCTCTTTCTAGTCATCTCCTTGCATATCAAAGATAATTCTCTGTTTATTAACAAAAATTTTGTAATCCCGTTTGGCATAAAGATATTTTTCCAAAAAATATTTTAGTTGAATACTTTGGAAAAATAATTTGAATCAAAAATACTTTTCTTGCTCTTTCCCCCCTTTAAAGATTTCTTTTTTGCATAATTTTTTAGTCCAAACCTCAAAACTTTGAACAAACCTCGAAAGGAGAATAATCTTCCCAAAATATTGAAGAGTCTTTAGACAAAGATGAAACAACACCTGTTCTTTCACTCATTAGTGAAATTAACAAAGAGGAAAAATATGATTTCCAAACAAAACGATAGTCATCAAGAAAAAAATTAATGGAAAGACCATTCAAATCTGCAAAACTATTGTTTCGTAAGGAGTCATTCACCCTAAAATTTTGAGATCCCTCTCTTTCTAGTCATCTCCTTACATATCAAAGATAATTCTCTGTTTGCTAATAAAAAATTTTGTAATCCCGTTTGGCATAAAGATATTTTCCCCAAAAAATATTTCAGTTGAATACTTTGGAAAAATAATTTGAATCAAAAAACTTTTCTTGCTCTTTACCCCCTTTAAAGATTTCTTTTTTGCATAATTTTTTAGTCCAAACCTCAAAAATTTTGTTTTTCTAAAGAAGTTTCTTGGATAGCTCAAAGTTTTATTAACTTCTCAAATTTCTCTTCTCCTTCTCAAAATCCCAGAAAAATTGTTGCTTTATCATTTTCAAATGTTAAGAAAAAATGTTCTCTCAAAAGAACAAAAGCTTTTCCTTAATATTATTAGTGGTGTTTCAAAAATCCAAAAGGAATGCATAAAAAAACTTCAACAGTCTTTTAGTGCAGCTTCTCTATCTAGTGAATCACTTGACACAAACAAATGTTTTGATTCTACTCTTCAGGGAACAAAAAAGGAAATCAGACTTGTAAAGCGAGAACTTCAACAACTAAAGCAAAAATTGAAAAATGATGTTCAAGTTCTTGAATCCTTGATCTCTAAAGACTCTGAAGAAAATATTGGTGAAAAACAAATGCTTTTGTTGCAAAAATCTCAAAAAATTCCAACTGATTTTGTTTGTATTTCACAACAAGTCACCTCTCGAAAGTACTTGATCAAAGTTACATTGAATTTGCAAAGTAAATCAGACTTGTCAAGCGAGAACTTCAACAACTAAAGCAAAAATTGAAAAATGATGTTCAAGTTCTTGAATCCTTGATCGCTAAAGACTCTGAAGAAAATATTGGTGAAAAACAAATGCTTTTGTTGCAAAAATCTCAAAAAAATTCCAACTGATTTTGTTTGTATTTCGCAACAAGTCACCTCTCGAAAGTACTTGATCAAAGTTACATTGAATTTGCAAAGTAAATTAGACTTGTCAAGTGAGAACTTCAACAACTAAGCAAAAATTGAAAAATGATGTTCAAGTTCTTGAATCCTTGATCTCTAAAGACTCTGAAGAAAATCTTGGTGAAAAACAAATGCTTTTGTTGCAAAAATCTCAAAAAATTCCAACTGATTTTGTTTTATTTCGCAACAAGTCACCTCTCAAAAGTACTTGATCAAAGTTACATTGAATTTGCAAAGTCAATCTCAACCGAAGGCAATTTGTTTTCAAAAGGATTTTCAAATTGATAGTATTGCACTTTTTGATACAGGAGCTAACCTCAATTGTATTAAAGACGGAATAGTACCTACAACCTTTCTTCAAAAGACTGACGAGGAGTTGAGAATAGCTAATGATACTCCTCTAAAGATCAAGTACAAAACTGATGCTTTCATTGTGAATAATGGTGTTCACATTTTAATTCATTTTCTCATTGCACAAGATATTTCTCATAGTATCATCTTAGGCACACCATTCATTAACCAAATCACCCCTTATAGAGTTTATTCTGATTAGATTTCTGCCAAAGTAAATAACAAGAAAGTAACTTTTCCTTTTACGGTAAGACCAAAAACTAGGAACCTCAATCTTTTAGAAGCCCATTCTTTGTACATAAATCAACTTAATCTCCTTGTACAGATGAAAGAAAAAGAACTCAATGATTTGAAACAAAATGTCATTTTCCAAAGAATTCAGGAGCAATTGCAAGATAATTCCATGAAACAAAAAATTTGTGATTTTTAAAAAATTATTAAAAAAGAGATCTGTTCAGATTTACCGACAGCCTTTTGGAATAGAAAACAACACATGGTAGATCTCCCTTATGAAAATGATTTCAGTGAATCACAAATTTCCACAAGAGCTAGGCCCGTCCAAATGAACAAAGATCTTGAAGAACATTGTAGGAAAGAAATTGAAGATATTTTAAAAAAGGGATTAATTACTAAATCTAGATCTCCTTGGAGCTGTGTTGCATTTTATGTAAATAAAAATTCAGAAATTGAAAGAGGAGTTCCTAGATTAGTTATTAATTACAAACCCTTGAACAAAGCTCTCAAATAGATAAGGTATTCTATTCCTAACAAAAAGGATCTTTCGCAAAGATTATATAATGCACAAATATTTTCAAAATTTGACATGAAAATCAGGTTTCTGGCATATTCAAATAGATCCTAAAGATAGGTACAAAACTTCTTTCACTGTTCCATTTGGATAGTCTGAATGGAATGTCATGCCTTTTGGTTTAAAAAATGCTCCTTCTGAATTTCAAAGAATCATGAATGATATTTTTCAATCATGTTTTCATTTTTGCATGGTATATATTGATGATGTTTTAATTTTATCTTCATCCATTGAACAACATTTTAAACATTTACAGACATTTTTGCATATCATAAGGAAAAACGGACTGATTGTGTCAAAATCCAAAATTAGTCTTTTTCAAACAAGAAGTCATTTTTTAGGACATTACATCGTTCAAGGGACCATTTCTCCCATAGAGCGATCATTATCCTTCACAAAGAATTTTTCTGATAAAATTCTTGACAGAATTTAATTGTAAAGATTCGTAGGTAATTTAAACTATGTTTTGGATTTTTACCTAGACTTAAATCGATTATGCAAACCTTTACATGATTGACTTAAGAAAAATCCAGTTCCTTGGTCTGATGAACATACTAACATTGTTAGACAGGTTAAGGAGCAAGTCCAAAATATTCATTGTCTAAATCTTACAGATCCTGATGCTTGTAAAATTGTAGAAACTGATGCTTCTAGACTTGGCTATGGAGGAATTTTAAAGTAGAGGAAAGATGGAGCAGAACAGATAGTCTAATACACTTCAGCCCATTGGAATGATACCCAAAAGAACTATTGTACCATTAAAAAAAGAAATTCTTTCTGTTGTCCTTTGCATTCAAAATTTCAGGGTGATCTATTAAATCAAAAATTTCTTCTATGAATTGATTGCAATGCTGCAAAAGATGTTTTACAGAAAGATATGGAAAATATTGCTTCAAAGCAAATCTTTGCCAGATGGCAAGCAATATTAAGTGTTTTTTATTTTGATATTGAATTTATCACAAGTCATCATGATTCCAAGAAAACAACAGGACAGCAAAAATGCTGACAAAGAAAAAGAAAAATTTCAACCCCAAAATCCAAAATCTCGGAGATACAAAACTCGTTCTTGGACCGAAATATTCCAAGAAGAAAAAGCCTGCGAAGAAAAATTGCTGTGAAATATTGAACCATCCACCAATATAAAAAACACCAGAAATACCAACCAAACTAATCCCACAATAACTCATAACACCTCAGGACACTAAGAATGGCTTCAATCAATTTCAGAAAACCCTAAATCGGTAGCATTAGTCAGAAACACCCTACCCCCAAGCCCTTAAAAGGAAGCATTAGATAAACTCTTAGAAGGTAAACAACTTGTGGTGCACAGGCCATAAGTAAAAACTCTCTCCCAAAATTTAATTTAACAAGATTCTTCTCAAAATTCCCACTCTCAAGAGTCTTCTCAAAATATTTTTCCAAAATATCTTTCTCAAAAAATTTCAAAATCTAGTTCATCAAAGTATTTTTTCAAAGATTCTCATCAAACCATCCTAACCATGGAAGATGGATTTTACAATCCAGATCCTTAGATTTTTGTAAAAATTCTCTTTAAAGATTGGCATTTTAAGCAATGGGATCCATTTAAACCTCGTATTTACTACGAGCTCATTCTTGAAAAAATGGGTTCTGTGAGTTTTAGTCATTTTAATCTGAGTGGAAGTAAAATAAGTTCTGTTATCATTTTCCACAATGAATGTAAACATGACCCTGAAATAGGGTATTCCACTGCCCAGATTCTCAAAATCATTCATCTAGAAGAATGGGGCAAAGATTTATGCCAAATTAAAACTCTAGATTGTGACAAAAATCCTTATTGCCAAACCTTTTCTTATTGGGATTACCAACAAGCTTGGACCAATGCCTTCTTGATCCAAAACAAACACAAAAAAACATTCATGGCTCTTCTTTCTTGGCTCAAGGGGCCAACAAATTGATATGACCAAAACAAAAATCCCATTTTGATTCTCCAATTGGTGGAAATGGTATGGAGCCTTGCCCTAAATCCTTTCCAACGATAACTTTGAAGGATACACCTTTTTCCAAAGAAACTATTCTTCCATAGAATTTGAAACCTCATTTGATCCATTATTACTCTTCACCACAAAATTTCGTATACCTTGGGTAGTACATTGGGAATATGGTTATAAAGAAGACCCTGATAGTAAAATCCCAATCTTAATTAGGAAATTCAAAATCAAATGGTGGGATAACTTCAAAAGGGTTATCTCTCAACTCTTTGAGCAGTTTGACAATGGTTTCAGACCCAAAACAAAGGAAAGGAAACTTCTAAGCACTCTAAAATTGAATTCCAGAACCAAAAGAATAAGATTAGTTCCCTTCAGTATCATGGCAAACCTAGTATAGTCGCTATGAAAAAATTGAGAAATCTCCCAGTGAAAGTTCAAAACCAATTGTTGACCTAGTAGATGAAAATGAAGATGATTGTTATGGGATTTTTCCACCCATAAAGAGATATCTATAAAATAATAATAATAATAATAATAAATAATAATAAAAAAAAGAAAAAAAAAAGAAAAAGAAAAAGAAAAAGAAAAAGATTTTTACAGGTTTTTCAAGTAGTAGATTCAGAAGAGAAGGAGAGATTTCTATTAAGGATACTCATGGTTTTTTAGAGATACTTTGCTCGAGTGCTACTCCTGGAATGGTAAGCTGACCAACGGTTTTATTGCCTCTCTAGGTCTTACCACCGGGACCACTCACCCCTGGTATTAGAGCCCGGTGGGGATAGAGTGAAGTCTTTAGGAAGGTTTGGAGGTTCCTATAACAATTGGTTTTGTTTAGAATTCTAGTTGGGGAAAGCAGGATGACTCAATAGAAGAAATTGAATGGCTTCTTAATCTTTTTTTCAAAGATGTTAGATGTTATAAATGTGGGAAAAAGGGACACATAGCCAAATATTGTAGAGTCTCAAAAAGGTTAAATGAGCTTCATCTTGAAGAAAATATCTTAGAAAAAATCCAATGCCTCCTTCTTGATTCCTCAGATTCAAAATCCTCTGAAGATGAAGAAGCCTTCCAAGTTGATGAGCTTGCTACCTTGTCCTCATCATCTTCTTCAAAATCTGAACTAGAGAAAAGAATAAACGTTCTCACTAAAGATCAGAAATTTATCGTTGATATCATCAACCCTATACAGGATCCTGAAATTTAGAGAGAGTACCTCCTTAAACTCCAACAATCTCTTGAGCAATCTCCTCCACCCCCATATTCTGTTAAATCTTGCCATTGTGATCTCACTGAAATTTTGGCGAGGGGGAGTCAATCCAAACTAGATAGTCTTTCACTTTCAAGATTGCATGAAGAGATCCAAACAATTAAGCAAGAACTCATGCAAATTAAAATTAAGCAAAAAAAGATTCAGATGCCCTTCAATTTTTTCTGTTGAGTCATCCTACTTTCCCCAACCAGTATTTTGAATAAAACCCATTGTTACAGGAACCTCAAAACCTTCCTGAAGACTTCATTTGCATTTTGAAACAAATAACTTCACAGAAATATTTGATCAAGATAACATTGAGTTTTCAAGATAATTTTCAGATTGACACTATTGCACTCTTTGATACTGGAGTAGAACTCAATTGCATTAGAGCAGGAATAGTGCCACAAAACTTTCTCGAAACCACAAGTGATGGCCTTAGAATTGCAAATAATGCTGCTATAAAAATCAAGCATAAATCTGAAGCCTCTGTCCTCAATAATGGTGTCCACATAAGAACCACATTTCTTATTGCTGAAGACATTTCATATAGTGTCATCTTAGGAATTCCATTTATCAATATTGTCAGTCCCTATTAAGTTGATCATACCTTCATTTCCTCCATTGTCAGTAACACTAGGCTCATTTTTCCATTTGTAGAAAAGGCAAAGTTGCAAAATTTAGATCTTTTGAAAGCTCATTCTATTCGCATTTAGTTTTATTTCATTTTTGTTCACTAGCCTTTTCTTTTTATTTTTTTAGGATGGATAGAAAAATAAAAAAGTTTGGTTCGGTCACTTTGCCAATTTTCCCAAAAGGAACAAATTTATCATTTAAAGTACTTCCTAGTAGCCAGATAGATGATACCCAATAATGCATTCTAAACAACATCTGGAATGCACGAGGGGACTGTAGCAAGACATTAGCTAGTTTAATGCATTATCATATTATTTTAGCCAGATTTCCAAAGCTCTGTTTGTCCCTAAACAATCTAGCAGAGGAAAACGTATAAGTAGCTAGATAAAAAATTCTAACCAACTAGAATATTGCCGCAATTGCAATATAATGATAAAAAATTTAACATCTCTTTGTCAACAGATTCATGAAGAGAATCAAAATCTCAAGAAGAAAATCAAGATTCTCTCCACCCCACTGGTAGATAAGAAAAGACAGCACCTAACCCCACTGGTTAAGGAAGAAAAATTGAATGCACCTTTAGCCCCACCGGCTAAAGAGGAAAATTTGAGAGAATCTTTCTGCCTGTTAACAAAATGAACTCCTCCAAAAAAGCTGACTGATTAAGAACTAAAAAAAAGAAAAGCAAGAATTTTCTTTTTCAGTCAAGCTTACTTGGAAAAATTCACTTTAGATATTAAGAATGAAATCTGTAAAAAGATCGATGAAAGCTCCATGCAGAAGCATGAATACATTTTAAACTTTCTCCATGATTGTGCTGTACATAAGGGTTTCATTCTAGGATTATCTTGGACATGGGAAACCCATTATGGTGAAAAACACAGAACCTGCCCAAAGACGGATTTCGACTGTCAATTTTCCCCTTTTGTAACAAAAGACTGCAGATGCCATCTGACTTACAGCATTTGTAGGGTTTGTCTCGACCTCTCTATTTTCAAACCAATCACTATTGGAAATAGAGAAATTGGTGAAATCCTAATAATGCCTCACACGCTGTTAGATTATGGATATCTTAACCAACTTGTTTTTTCAAAACCTGATCAAGCCAATAGCTTTGGAAGAAAATTGCAAACAATCGTTTAAGAGAGTTTCAATTTTGGAAAATATGTCCAAGTCATGATTGATATAAAAGCTCCTGAATGGATTAATTGACTCTATTATCCAGCTCAACACAAAATGTTAATAACAGCAAAAGATGGATATCCCAGTCCAAAGCTAGATTATCTTCCATGGCCTTGTCATAATAATTCTCTTCGAGAACAAATAAAGCATTAGTGATTAAGGGTCTTTGCAAGGAATTTCAATTGGGATGATTCTTATTTTGCCAGACTAATAAAATTAATTACTGCAGATCCTTATTGCAAGATCTATGGTACCAAAAAGATACAGATACCTATGGAAATACCTTTTTGGTCTAATTCATATTTCACGGACCTAATTCAATTATACAGGATGGAGTATGAAGAAGAATACAAAAAAGGTATCACAAGAGGTAGCAGCGAAAAATGTTTGAGTATACTTTAGTATCAATAATAAAAAAAAAAGAGAAAAAGAAAAAGAAAAAGATTTTTACAGGTTTTTTAGGTAGCAGACAGTTCAATTAGAAGAATATTACCATTGCAAGAAATCAAACAGTTCAAGTAGAAGACAGAAAGAAAAAATCATCACCACAAATATCCTCCTCCACTCATAAGTGAACGGGACCCATATGTTCTCCATAATATCCACTTCCACTCATAAGTGGATGGTTTCCACATGTTCCCCACTCATTACACTTGCCCAAATAGTAAAAACCTATGCCCAAATAGGAATCTTGCCCAAAATTTTTCCTATAAAAGACAACTCACCCCTCTCTCCCAAAACACACAATTCTTTACACACACACACAATTTTCCCTTTCCAAGACCATCACACACCTATCTCCTCCCTCTGTCATCAACACTCTCCTACACTTCTACCTCCTACTACCTCTCAAAGACATCTCCCTCTACAACCTTCTCCCCATTCCTCTCATCCTTCCTTCTTAACCTTCTCCTTCTACCATACCCCTCTCCTACCTTCTCTTAGATATTATTATCATGTACTAGTTCTTGTAATAGTAGAAGTTTGTAATCATTAGAAGTTATAGTAATTAAGTAAGAAGTTGTAATCAAGCTTGAAGTTTGTAATAAGTTCCTCAAGTAATTTATGTAAGTGTTCTTTCCCATCTTTTTCTTTATGTTTATTTAATATTCTTCCTTTATCACTTATGCTTATTTAGTTCTTCCTCTATTATTTATATTTTAACTTGTTCTTCCTTTATTATTTATGTTTATCTAGTTTATTTGCTTAATTTTCTATGCTAGTTGTTCATGAAACTGGTCCTTGCCCAGTTCGTGTCACTGGTTTTGCTTACTTAAGTTCTTATTTTTTTATTTTTCTTTTATTATACCAGTTGTTCATGAAACTGGTCCTTGAACAGTTAGTGTTACTAGTTTTATTTACTTTTACTCTTTATCTTCCAATTATCTGGTCCTTTGATTTGATATCCAGTTATCTGGTCCTTTAATTTACTTTTTATCTTTTCAGTTATCTGGTCCTTTAATTTACTTTTTATCTTTTCAGTTATCTGGTCCTTTATATTTATGTTATTTATTTTATATTCTTTTATTTATGTTGTTTCTTTAATTTTCTCTTACTGCTTTAATTAGTTTATTTTCAGTTACTTTTCTCTTCTTGCCTTTAGTTATTTTCTATAATTAGTTCTCTTCTCTATCTCTTTAATATTAATTGTCTTCTCTATTTTCTATCCCTTTCGATCC
>CANUEP010123041.1:0-41321 GCA_947857235.1 Jatropha podagrica | reverse complement strand
CCCCCCCCCCCCCCCCCCCCCCCCCCCCCCCCCCCCCCCCCCCCCCCCCCCCCCCCCCCCCCCCCCCCCCCCCCCCCCCCCCCCCCCCCCCCCCCCCCCCCCCCCCCCCCCCCCCCCCCCCCCCGGGCTCCCTATTCTTAGTTTTCCTATAGCTGGATCCTTTGGACGAAAGTCACTGAGCTCGCCTTTAGGGCTTGCGGGGCGAACGACATTCTATTGTACTACTAAAAAAGACTAACTGTACTACAATAGTTTAGTAGCGCCTTTGGTGGACAAGGACATGAGATTATTGATTATGTTCTTAAGTATGATGTTCACTTAAGTATGAAGAGTACCATATCTAAGGCTGTGATTATAAAATGGGTTGTTGTAGTTCATCTTGAGAATCCATGATTATCAATTTGTGTTGGAGAGTAGAAACAGAGAGAAAGAATTAAATCGAGAGAGAAGATTTAGAGTTCGAGAGAAGGGAAAAGGAGAAGAGAAAATATTGAATATATGTTATGAAATAAGTGGATGTCCTATATGAGCTTGAAGCCTATATTCTTAATTATTTCATACTCTATCTTCTTAATTTGCGTAGAACTCTATTAGGATTCTAGTTATATAATTTATATATATATATATGACTTCTCATGAATAATAAATACACTCTCGTATTATTCCATATTTTGCTTTCTATTTCTTTTCATTTTTCTCTTTAGTTTTATATTATTTTATAACACATTATCACTACGACTCGTTCTATCATTATGATTCATTTTACCATTTTGATTTTTATTTTATCACTCCCTAAATCAAATCGCTCAAAGAAATGATAACTTATAGTTTGCGACAATCAAAGTTTATTCGTGTGTTTTCAATTTATTTGCCGTTGAAAGGTAATTCTTAATAATTCATAGTGATACTCATAAATATTTAAATGCTTATGCTTGGCTACCTAATACATCTTTCCATTTTTCTTTAATTAGCATTATTAGCCATGATTAATTTCCAACGGAGTTAGTTATTGGATTTATGGATTAGTACATAATTGTTATTTCTTTTGTATGTAATGGTGACATTATTTTTATTATGCTTGAAACTTATGTTTAATCCTCTCTAAAATATTATAGGTTATACTTTGATCAAGTGTTGTTAATTCGTCCTAGATTTTTCTTTTTTCCTTCTACTAAGATTAATTTTTAATTAATCATGACCTGGTTTATTCATGAAAATAATTCAATATTCTCAACGTGCTTGCAATTTTTTAACTTTTTTTTAGCTGCTGAGTCTTAGAAAGTACATATGACGATGGTTCTAAGAATCAGTTCGATCGGTTTAACTGAAAATCGAACTATAATCTAATCCGAATTGATTAATAAAGACGGGGAGTTAAAAAATCGATAAAAACTGGAGAGAACCAGATAAAAAACTGGTGAACCGGACCCTTAAATATTACGATTCGATTAGAAAAAAAAGTAAAGAGAAAATGGAACGTCCTTTAAGCCCTGTAGCCATGTAATCCGTGTACTGAAAAAAAAAATATATAATTTCAAGTTTTAATTGGAAAATAGTCCTGCAACGTTTTAGTGATGTCATCATTATCTGTGCAAGTTTAATTACTTGTTAATTATTCAATGTATATTAATCTCAAATAATTAAGACTTTAAGTTCAATTTAAAGTATATATGGCTCTTGACTTTTGTGCATACAATTGTTACATCTGCATAATTTTTTTTATTTTGATTTTTTTTTGCTTTTTTATTCAAAGAAATGGGAAGGAAGTTTAAACGAAGAAAGCCACCCGTTAAGATCAAAAGGAAATTGCAGTTCTTTAAAAGAAAAAAAAGAAACTTGTAAATTTTTTTTTGATGAATTATTTTTCTTTCATCATCATCATCATTTGTACATGCTCTAACTCGATTTTATATGTTAATGATCTCCTAAGTGACACATTAGTTTTTTTTTTTTTTCATTGATTGTCATTTATTATCATTTGATTTTTATTATTTCAAAAATGAAAATTTGAAAATCTCTTTTTAACATATATATATATATATATATATATATATATATATATAGTTATAGTTATAGTTATCAATTTTTTGGTAATTAATTATTTTTCTTTTACTGTTAAATTTAGTCTTCGGTATTTAAATTTATAAACCTTATGTTTTCAATTATAATTAAAATTAATTATATAAAAAAATCCGATTGAATCTTCTGGTTTAATGAACTCCTACCTTCGTCGGTTTAATGATCAGTCCGGTTCTTAAATTGCGTATAACAGTGATAATGATTTATGTTTTTTGTTTTCTTACTTGATCCATTTATCCTCATCATTGGGGTTTTATGCAAAAGTGATGCTCATGGAATTTTGATAATTAATTCAATACTCTTATAATTAAATTTTCGATTATCATCTTATTATTTACTATAATTATTTAACTTTGTTAAATCTTATACATCTTAAATTTATAGCCTTCAATATTATAGGAGAAAAAAAATTTATCATGAATTCTAAATCTAAAATATGTTTAGATCTAATGGGTCTTGGAGCTACAATCAAGGAAGAAATTTAAGGATTTAAATAAAATTGCGGTAAGATGTATGGCGATCAAAAGCTCACCGGAATAAATGCAATTTATCATTGCAAAATTTGTAAAATTGTAAGTTATTTCAATTTTAAGTATTAAAATTATTGCTATATATTAGGATATATAATTTATCTAGTACGGAATTTGAGAATTAATTTATTTCTTAAATATAATTAAAACATTATTATTATTATTATATTTGGAGCCTATATTAACCTTTGATATAAAATTATTAATGATATTTATGTCTTGAATATATTTCTGAAGTAGCAGTATCAAGAAAAAAAGTTTTATGATAAATTTTGGATTTATTTCATATCCTTTTATTATTCTTAAAGTTTGTCCAATTAAATATTATTTATTCTCTGAAGTAAATGGAATGACATATAATACTAAATGTGGGAGTAGTGAAATCTACTCAACTAGATTTGATGCATCCTCTAAATTGGATGCAATGATATATGATATCAAGTGTAGACATGAACAATGAAAAAGATATATTTAAAGCTGAGAATATTAATGAAATCATAGTTAAAACAACGATCTTAACAATTACAGTAGGCACATAATTAAGAGTAAATTTTATTGCCAGAGGTGGTGCAAATAATGTGGCATATATAAATATTGGTTATGTATTTGTTATACACCAAAATATTAAAAGGCAAATTTGACTTTGATAGTAAAAGAAAATTTAAATGCTCCAGAAGAGTATACTTAGAAGAACGTGTATAATGCATTATTTTAAAGATATTTATTAAAACAGATATCATATAGAGATAATAATTGAAATAAATATGGTTGTAAATTAGAAGTTTATAAATCCAAATACTTTATAATTTGACATAATTAGGTGAACCATCCCGATTAATGACAAATTGATAAAGGAAAATTTGATCCTTATATAGATATTTATTAAACAGTTATAAGTTTTTTTAAAGCAAATTAATTATCAAGCAATCACCAAGTAGAGTTTAAGAATTATCTTTTGTAGAGGGATATGCTATTATAGTTAGTAGCCATTTATTCACATCATAAGTGCTTCCTTTTACAATTGGTTTTGGATCAAGAACCAAATATTATTAATTGAGAAATTTTAAATATGATTGCTCCACCACAATGCACTAAGATGAATCCTCAAAAGGATGTTGAAAATATATGTTGGGTATGATCTATGATTAAATATTTAGAATTTTTAAATAAGAAAGTTATATATATCAAATTTGCTAATTGTTATGGATCTTAACATTAGGGGGAGAAAATAAATAGCTAGAAGAACAGTTTAGTTAGAAAAGAATTATCTTTATTATATATTGATCCTCATACAAGACAGTGTGAATCCAAAAGTTTAAAGACAATTCATTTACAAAATATTACAAATTAGTTACCAGATATATTTACTGATCCAAAAGAGATAATTAAATCTCACATACTAATTATAAGTTACTCATATTATAATTAAAGTCCTTAAAGGAAAAATTGTCTATGTTAATGAATCTACAGCATGCATAAAGCATGGTAGATTGGTTCCAAAAATGAAAAAAAAAAGAGTAAATATTTAAGACGGTCAAGTTCTAGAAAAAGTAAAATCTAAAAGAGATCTTAGACATGACTAATAAAATTTTTCAAAAAAGTTCAGGTACTTGAAATGAATGAAAATTATGAGATCTCTATAAATCATGTCACTTCAAGATAAGATGAAATCAACATAAAAGAAATATCGACAATATTTATATAATATAATGCTTGAAATTGTGAAAAATGATGAGGATATTGAGTTTAGTCTATTAGAAAAAATAGATATAAAATTGATTAGCCAAAATAGAATAACGCATGTGATATTTAAATTTACTTGAAAGTAAATTTTGAAATTTTATGAGTATCAAGAGATGTCAAGCCAGTATAATATAAATATGTATTTAAACAAAATTGAAATGTAGTCATGAGATATAAAGCAAATGTATTGCACATATTTTTTTCACAAAAAATTAGTATTAATTATGAGGATAAATACCCTCATGTATTGGATACTATTATACTTTGATATTTGATTAGTCTAACAATTTATGAAAATTATAAATACATATAATGAATTAATGACTGCTTATTTATATGGCTAACTTAATGTAGATATCTACGTAAAAATCTCTAAAGGATTCTAGTTGCTTGAAATATAAAGTTAAATTTTCGAGAAATGTATTCAATTAATATTATAAAGTTTTATATAAATTATTGGATAATTATATCCATTGGATATTAAAAAAAATGTTTGAAGCAAGCAAATCGAAATCGTGAGAAATATATTTAAGATTTCTATATGGATTAAAGAAATCTTAATACATATAGTATAATTACCTTAATAACGTTTATAGCTAAAAATATATTATATTATTTTATAATTATATTATTTTTATAATATTTTATTATTGAAAGTATACTTTTGATATTTATTTTATATACTATCATAAATAAGATGATCTCTTGATTAATGAATATCTGTTGAAATGATATTTTAATAATATTGTTATATATTAATAAATTTTTATAGAAATATTTGAATATAAATTTATCATTTTTTTATTTATAAACATTATTGAAAGTGCTAAAGAGCTTCCAAATATTATAAATTCCTTAAGGGAAGAGTTTGAGATAAAAAATATTGAAAATATAAAGTTTTTGTCTCGGCCTAAAGATCAAGCGTTTCATAAATGAAATTTTGTTGATGAATCCACATATTCAAATGATTTTATGTCTGGATAATAGTGGGTTTACTTGATGGGAAGATGAATATTTTTCACTTTGAGAAAAATTATAAAGAACTCTTGGTCCTGAAGTAGCAAATCTTAGGGCAATAAATGCGCTAATGTATCTTACTACTCATATTTGACTTGATGTTTATAAATTTTATTAGCAAGATATAATTCTTTCTGGATATTAAGAAATTAAATGGAGTTAAACATATATTTTGACATTTTCATGGCACGATATATATGCGTTATATTATAACTAGTATGTCAAAATCAATTTTAATTAGCTATGAAAATGCAGATTACTTATGAGATCAATATTATGTTAGATTATAATCAAATTGTTCATTTACATGTGAATGTACAATTATTCCATGGCATTTAAGGGATAAAGCATTGCTACTATGTCATTTTTCTATGTAGATATTTTAACAACTCATGAAGAATGACAAAAATGTGTTTATTCATAGTACTTACAGTCTACTTCTCTAGAGAAAAAACGACATTACATGGAGATAATATTTTGTATACTCATCTCCCTTAAAGAAATTATATATTTAAGAAAACAAGAAGATTACATTTTATAAAAATTCTTTGTCGCTCATGATCTATAAAAGAATAATAATTTTGAAGTTCAATTACTAAAGTGATGATATTATTGATTTGCTTATCAACATACTTTTTATTTCTACTACAAGTTTTGAAGAATTGACGCACAAAATTGGATTACACAAACTCAAAGATCTCAATATTTATCTTCGTATGGAGGAGTAAATACACATTATACTCTTTTTCTCTTTAACTAAAATTTTATTCCTATTGGATTTTTTCAGTAAAGGTTTTTAATGAGGCAGTATTATGTGTATCTAAGAAAAGAATAATGTACTCTTTTTTAATGTGTATTTATGGATTTTGAGTTCTTTTAAGAACTTCTTCATCCATAATAACTCATTACACGTTTCTGTTAGTACAATAAACTCTACCTCAATTGTTGAAAGAGCAAGACATTTTTGTAATCTTAATTGCCATGACACAGCTCCCCGATAAATGTGATTAAATAACCTGATATAGACTTTCTTTAGTCAATATCACCAATTGTATATACATCAATGTAACCAAGTAATACCAGCTTATCATCTCCAAAGCATAAACATGTTTTGGTTGTACCTTAAGGTATCTGAAAATCCACTTTACTTCAACCTGTTGGCATACATCAAACTTTCAACTACTGAAGCTGACTCACTACTCCGATTGAGTGAGCAGTATCTGGCCGTGTACAAACCATGACATATATCAAACTTTCAGCTACTGAAGCATATAGAATCTTTTCCATTTCTTCCTTCTCTTTATCAATAGAAGGACACCATTTTGAATTCAATCTAAAGTGATTTAGCAAGAGGACGTTTAACTTGTGACATCCCAACTTGGCAAAATGATCTTAAGAGGGCGGGTAGAGCAAGAGCTCCCGGCGAGCTTCTAGGATGGCAGACTAGTTAGGGTAGTAAAATGCGAGATACAGGAATGAATCAGATCATATATTGAAAATGGAGAAACTAATCACTAGAGACGCTTTTTAGTGGAATGGTTGGAGAGTTGGAAGAACTCTAGGGTTAAGCGTGCTCGCTTGATAAAAATCCTAAGGTGGATGACCTCATAGGAAGTTTCTTATTTCACCTATGGGACAAACATGCGGGTCTTGTTGATCTAGTATGGGATGAAACTGGCTTGATCCAAAGCAGATAATTTCTCTAGTGGTTGGAGTCAGGTTGTTACATAAATGCTTTAGCATTCTCCATGTTAAATTTTTGAAGTACTTTTCTATATACTTTTCCTGTGACAATCATAATTTCTTGATACTTTGATTCCTTATAATTTTTGTTCTAAGAATCTGCTTTGTTGGTCCTAAGTCTTTAATGGCAAAAGGCTTACTTAGTTGTTTCTTCAAGCTATTAATTCTAGTAGAATTCTGACCAATAATCAACATATCATTTACATAAAGCAAAAGAACAATGTAGTCATCATCAAAGAATTTCTTCATGAAAACACAATGATCTGAAGTAGTCTTTCTATAGCCTTGCTCCCCCATAACAGACTCAAACTTCTTATACCACTGTCTCGATGCCTGTTTCAAACCGTATAAGCTTTTCCTTAATTTACATACATAGTCCTCTTTTCCTTTTTCTATGAAACCTTCTGGCTGCTCCATGTATATTTTTCTTCCAAATCATTATGTAAGAAGACAGTCTTCACATCCATTTGCTCGATTTCCAAATTAAACCTGACGGCCAATCCAAGCACTGTTCAAATAGATGTCATTTTCATAATGGGTAAAAAAATCTCATCAAAGTCAATACCCTTTCTTTGATTGAATCCTTTCACAACCAATGTAGTTTTGAACCGTGGTTTTAGCTGTATTCTTCTTGCTTGATTTTGAACACCCATTTATTTTTTAAAGCTTACTTGCCTTTAGGCAACTTCACCAGCTCAAATGTTTTATTCTCATGCAAGGATTTCATCTCATCTTGCATGGCTTCAATCTAGTTCCTTTTTCTATTCATTTTCCATGTCTTCTTCAAAGCATTCAGATTTTTTTCATCAGTCATCAGTATATAGTCATTTATTGGATATCTAGTAGATGGTTGTCTAACTCTACTAGATATTCTTAATATTTGAGACTTTTCGATGTTGGTGGTTGAATATGAATATCATTAGAATCATCATCTGGTTCATTCTCATTAGGAACTTCTAGATTTTCTAACTTTGGCTCTTATTTTTGTTGAACATTTTCCTCATCTCCAATTTGCCTTTGTTCTGTTGTTGGATGAACTATATGAACGTCTGTTGAATCACCATCAAATCTATTAGCATTCTACTTCTGAGTCTTTTCAACATCTTCAATAGTCTGATCTTCAATAAATACAACATCTCAACTTTTTATTATCTTTTTTTGGATTGGATCATAAAATCTATAACCAAATTGGTCTTGGCCATACCCAACGAATGCACATTGTCTGATCTTCATATCAAGCTTGGACCTCTCATCCTTAAGGAGATGAACGAAGGGTGAACAATTTAAAATATGAACTACTGTGAGCAAAGCTTTACCCTAAAATCTTTTAAACAACTTTGCATGTGAGTGTAAATGTCTGACTCTCTCTATCAAAGTCTAATTCATCCTCTCAGCCAAACCATTTAGTTGCAATGTCTTGGGAGATGTTGTTTGTTATCAAATATCATGCTCTTTGTAGAAAGCATCGAATGATCTAGTGTATTCTACACCATTATCTATCTGATGCACTTCAGCTTCTTGCCTATCTGCCTCTCAACTAGGTTTAGAAATTGTTTAAAGACTTCTAACACTTGATCTTTCAATTTCAATGTGTATACCCAAGTCTTCCTAGAATGGTTATCGATAAATGTCACAAAATATTGATTTCTACCATATGACATCATTATTGGTCCGCACAAATCTGAATGCACCAGATTTAACACATTCTTCATTTTGGATGGGGGGAAATCTTGAAAGCTACTATATTATATTTTCTTGCCATACAATTAAGACACCTATCGAAGCGGACTTTATCCAATCCAAATAGCATGTTCTTTTTTACTAGAGTTCACATTCCTTTCTCACTCATTTGACTTAGTCATTTATGCCAAAATTCAACTGTAATGTCATTCTCCGCTACATTCAAAGTGTCTTGGGAGAGCTTCACATACATCACATGCAACTTTGGGTCTTTTCTCACTTTGGCTACCACCAAGAACCTTAGTGAACTTCTATTGACCATTTTTGAATATGCTATAGAAACGTTCATCATCAAGTTTACCAATCGATATTAAATTCGAATGCATATTTGGTACATGCACAACGTATTTTAAAATTAATCTCAAACCATTTTTTGTCTACATGCAAATATCTCCCTTATCAACGACTTTTAATAATTTATTGTCTTCCATCTTGACCATACCTTGATTTTCTGATTTGTAAGATGAAAAATTTTCTTTGGGATGTTGCATAAAGAGTAGCCCCACTATCAATCACCCAATTAGTCTCCTGGGTTGTAAGATTGATAATGTCTTCAATGACAATTTAGAACTCAGCAATGACATTGGCTTCATCGTTACTGCTCTCTTCTTTCCTTGCTTTACTTTTGGTTTTTCTCTTGATCACTTTTAAACTTCCAGCAATACATTTTGATGTGCCCCTTTTTGCCACAGTGATGGTACGTAATATTAACATAATTGTTTGATTTACCTTTGCTTTTGTCTCTTGTATTTAAACTTCTAGATTGTCCCCTTCCTCTTGGCTGGTTACTTCTTTTAGTATTTGCTATAAGAATGTCTAATTGAGATAAAGAGAGATTTTGTGTTCTACGTCTTATCTTTTCATTCAAAATAACATTTTTAACAAATTCTTAGCTAACTTCACTATATGATGTAGAGTTTGTTACTGATATCTTCAAAGTCTTCTATGACTCTAGCAATAAGGTAAGCACCATAAGGCCGATGATAGTATCATCAAACTTTATGCTTATACTTGACAGCTGATGGATGGTTCTTTGCATTTCACTTAAATGATTTGCTACAGAAGTGCATTCTCGATATTTAAAATTCATCACCTTTGTTAAGTAAAATAATTGGTTATCACCAGATTTTGAGACACATAACTTCTTAAGTTTGTTCCATAATGTCCGGACGCGAGTCTCATCACAAATATGGTTATACACATTATCATCGAAGAACCGTCAAATAAAACTGCGAACTTGCTCATGCTTGAAAGCTCATTCTTCATTAGTTTTGCATTCTAGTTTATTTATATCAAATATTGACTGGTGCATTTTTATTTCTATAATGTCTCTCATTTTATTTCTCTCTATATTGTAATTTTCACCTTTTACACTGATTATTTTATTCGTCTTAGTCTCTATAACTTTTTTGTGGAATTGATGAATAGGAACCGTATATATAAATAGTAATGTCATATGTGAACAGTGAACAATAATAGTTATATTTTAAGATTCACAAAATTAAAATAACAAAGTTAAGATAAATTTATACATTCATCTTAATTAAAGTATAACATATTAGGGACGAATCTATTCTTTTCCCAGCTATACATGATTGCTTGCTTTCTCTGCGATCTGCATCCGAGCACTGCACTCCACGTGGCAACAGGGCCGCTGGAACCACGTAATGGGTATTTAATACATAATACCACGTCATTTCACTACAAACAGATAGGGGTGTCTGAGCTCCGTCTTATTCTGTAGCATACCCTGAAAGTGATGCCCGATCTATGAATCGCTCGACTCGCCTTATCGCTCGACTGAACTCGCCCAAGTTACAGCGCTTCTTCACCGGCATCGACAGATTTCGTCCCTTAAATCTTCAAAACAACGTAAGCCTTACCCCTCGCATTTCACCCCAAAAATTTCCGAAGATTACTTCATTTGCAACCAAAACAGGTAATCCGCTTATACCCGAGTCAAAAACTCCCGCTATGGACCCCTACCCGCCGGGATCATTGGACCCACCTACTGCACCCGAGGACTTTGTTCACATCGAAAACCCTAATCCGAATATCGAGGCGTTGAGTGAGAGCATTGTTGATGTTGCTGATGAGTTGAGAGAGGAAACTGGTGCCAATTCAGGGGCTGGCGGTGATGAGCCGGAAAGGAGAGAGCTTCCAGAGGAGCTTTCTAGAAACGTAGTGGTTCTTACCTGTGAGTCGACGGCTGAGGGTGGATTGTGCGATGTATACTTGGTTGGTACAGCGCATGTTTCGCAGGTGAATTTATTTATCTTTATCAAATTTAAGTTTGATTTTCTGTTTGGTTGTTGAGAATATCTGACGGATATATATATATATATATATATATATATATAATTTGACGCTTCATACGTTTATCGACATTGGAGGAAATGAAAATTCTTTGCTTCAATGAAAGTAATATCCTTAATTAGCTTGTGTTTAGTTTTCATATTTGCAAAATCAAATCTTTCAATCAAGGGATTCAGAAAATGAATGACCTTTTGAATTTGAATTCTAGTCCTTTTCTGTTGGGGATTTCAGTTGTTCCGACTTGAAAAGGAATTACCTCGAGTTGAGCTTCAAACTAATTAGGCTAGCCGAGAAGGGCTGTGCAAGGGTGATTTCAAAATGTAACATTACCTTAATGTGGGGACAACTATTATGTAAACTAATTGATTGCTGCAACTTGTTACATTAAGTTGTTCTTCTACATCAATGTATTAGTGAGAATAGAATGTGGATATCAACTGAAGAATGTAAATTGTGGATCTTACGGAATTTTGATTTAACTACTTTTCACAATATTCAATTGCTATGCTAAAGTCGCTTTTATATTTTGTTGTGTATTTCAGGAATCATGCAGACAAGTTCAAGCTGTAATCAGCTGCTTGAAACCGCAGGTTCTTTTCCTTTTGAAAATCACTAATTTTGATTAACGGTTGGATCATTTAGCAGCAGGTTAGCTGCCTGCTTCCTAGTTGTTTTGCTTCTTTTCTTATCTCATGGATTTTAATAAAGCTACTGCTTTTTGACTGTAGGTTGTCTTTTTGGAGTTGTGTGCTAGTCGAGTGGCCATGCTTACCCCTCAGAATTTAGAGGTTTGTCCCAAATGTTTCTTGCTTTTTTCTCCCCCTGCTTTTTTATATTCGTAGATTTTGAAGAACCATTTCCCTTCTCGCTATCTCTCTATCGCCCTTCTCTCTCTCTATCTCTTTTTGAAACTAGAGCCCTCACTCCAATCTGCAAGTAGTTGACTTCAAAGCTGTTAATTTTGGTACTGCTATGTCATACTTAGAAGATGATGCTGGCTTCATGTTTGATTATCTTGCCTTGATGGCATAATAGTTTGGATGGATTAAATCATTAGGCGGTGCCGGCGACTTGCCTATTAGGTCTGCTTGAATAATAAAAAATAACCCCTTTTTTTAAACATTTTACGCTTTCAGTTTTCCATTTTCTAATTATTCAATTTTCTTTGACCAGATACCAACCATGAGAGAAATGATGGAGATGTGGAAGCAAAACAATAATCTGTTTGGGATACTTTATACCTGGGTTCTTGCCAAGGCATGTATGACAATCTTTGTTTCTGTTTCCATTTTTTTTCCCTCTCTCTTTCTAACTTATACTTCTGGCCAAAACCAGAATATAATACATTTAGTATAATTTTAAAGTTTGATGCATCAGACCTTAATTGATTTTTGTAGGTTGCTAATAAGCTAGAGGTTGTTCCTGGTTCTGAATGTCGCGTGGCTTTTGAAGAAGCCAGAACATATGGTGGGAAGGTGATACTTGGTGATCGGCCCGTACAAGTAAGAGCTTTTGCTAATTTTTTGCCAGAACTGCGTTGCTTCTTTTTAGATCAATCCACCAGATAGACTAGCAATCCCATGGATCAATGCATTAAATTTGTTTAGGTTGAGTCTCAATTTGAGTATCAAGCTTGGCTCCTAGCTGAGTAACTTTTTCCCAAATAACTATAAGCTCCTTGGTTAAGATTGAATATGCTTAAAACTAAGGAAACCAAGTCTAAACATCTTAATCTCTGACTTGGATTAGGTTTTCTACGCTCCTAAGCAAAATGTCCATAGATTGTCACCTATATCTCATTTACACTCTAAGAGAGTAATTGAGAGTGGCAATCCTCTTGCATGGTCATAACGAGATGGCATTAGGAAATGGTGTTATGTATATGATGTTGTCTTTGAATGTTGATCATGAGATTTAATTCCATGGAACACATGGCGGATAGATGTTTGCTTTTACTGGTTGCTATTCATATTTGATTAGCATTTCCTAGTCCAATTTGGATTCAAAAGCATCTTAATCTTATTGAAATCATTTTCAGTTCCCTTGTATGCAAGAAATTGAGTGGTAAACTACCATGATAGCTGATTGTGCGATTTAATTCAATCGGATGCATCATTGCGTACCATTTCTTAGCGCTGGCTGCCAATCAAATTTGCTTAGCATTTCCCAGTCACAATCTAGAGCCCACAATCCTGTATCAAAGCATGCACTCTTCTCATCCGTCCATTATTACACCAGCTTTTTGGATCACAAAACACTCTAGCAGGTTGAATGTGTTTTGCATATTTAAGTCTTATTGTCACAGTTGTGAATTTAATTACAGATTTAATGGCATTATATGAAACAGATTACATTAAGAAGGACATGGGAAAAAATGCCTCTTTGGCATAAGACAAAGTTACTATATTCCCTACTGTTTCAAGCATTCTTTTTCCCAAGCCCGGAAGACCTTAACAAAATGGTAAGGCTCTCTCTTATTAATTCTAAGAATTCCAATTATGTTTGCTTGCAGTGAGTGGACTTGAAATTCATTGTAAGGTAGAAATTCTGTGTTGCTAAGTTTTACTTGATAGTAATTTCATTTTGCTAATTTTCAGCTGAAGGAAATGGATGTGGACACGCTGACTCTTGTGATCCAAGAGATGAGTAAGGAGTTCCCAACTCTAATGGAAACCCTTGTGCATGAGAGAGACCAGTTAGTATTCCTTTGCCAATATTCTTTTTTGCAATTTCTGTTTAGTTTTTCAAATATATTCCTTGCTACATGTTTTGCAAACTTACTTTTGTGCTGGTCTTGCTTTTTTTGTTTGATTCTATTCTAATTGCATTGATTGTATAGAAGCCTGATGAACTACAGTTGCTAGAAATATCAAACTTCTTTCTTTGTCCACATAGAATCTTTATTTGCAGACCTCTGATGACTTGCATGATCAGTACTTTATGTTTGGTATTTTATTTGTTGTGCGTACATGTTCTACAGGATGCTTATGAAGTATTTTTAAGTTCTGATTGTCGTTTATCTATTTTCTATTTGAATGTGCATGCAATACGAATTAAATACAGAAGAGATTAGATGCTTCTTTATACATGGCACTCATTGATGTAAGAGGGAACATAGGGATTTATCTCATGATTAGTCTGACGGGCTATCCAGGCTCTAATTTAAGAGCTAGATTTTTGCTGTCTGTAGCTTTTGAGCAATATGTTATGTTAGAATCTTATAATTATTGGGGTAGATTGTGCATATATTAGAATGATACTAAGAGATCTTTAGGAGATATTAGTAGATAATCTTGTAATTATTGGGGTAGATTGCGCATATATTAGAAGGATACTAGGAGATCTTTAAGAGATATTAGGAGATTATTTTCCTATTTTGAACTATTTTCTGTGTATTATATGTACCTTAAACCGTATATGAAAATTCATCAAGTCAATTGCTTGTTTCAAAACTTCTTCTTCTTTCTTTCACATGTTAGATAGCCCAATTACTAATTATTAATCATTGTCAGTGTTGTCAAAAGCACTAGGTGGCCTTGAGGCGACAAGGCCGTTGCTTGCCTAAGGCGCTAGGCGCCATTCACTCAAGGTGCTTACCAGAGTGAAGTGAGGATTGAGGAACTCTAGATGCCTCAAAAATTTAGAATTCTATGTTGGTTTCAAAAAGCATAAGATAATTTAGAAATCGAGATATAATCAAAACTATGTCATCCATTTATAATTATGCATCAAAAGATTTGTTCCAAAAAGCATATTAGATAATTTAGAATTCTAGATGAACTAATGAAACTGTCATGTAAACTTAAAAATCTTGATTCCTAAGGTTTTTTATCTACAGTTGTTGTCTTCTTCCACATCTACTAAATCATTATCATCATCATCATCATCGCTTCTTTCTCTTCACCAGATTTATTATAGTATTCAATCTCTTCATTTTTCTTTGAATCAGTCTCTTCAATGTTTTCTAATAGTCTTGACCTTAATGCTTTTGTATTTGCCCTTGATATGCTTGTTGTAACCTGCTGTGCCTTTTCACATACCTTTCAAAATTTTCTATTTTGATGTCTGAATAGAAAATCTCATCAATTGAGTGTCTAAACTAAAGAAAAAAAAAAAAAAAAATCAAATAAGTACTCAATGCTGATATATCTCACCAGAATGATGATTGTGCATATGTGAGGCCCATTTATGCTGATGTCCATATGTGGATCCCATATGGACATGTAGCTCAAATCCCATCCTTGTCAACCATTGCTTATCTCTACTCCAGTTAGATGTCGCCTCCACTTCTGAAACTGTTTCTTTCTTGGATAGCTAGATCTGGGTATGCTTTTATCTGGTTGATCGAGTGTGGTTTTTATCAGGTCCTATCCAGTGTAGATTTCTTTTGGGACCCATAGATTGTGCTTTTGTATTGGCGCTGATTAACCATGAGTTATATTCCAGTTTAGTGGAGAAATAGAAAGAGAAGGAAAGTATTAAGTTGCAGAGAAGTTTCTGTCATAAAGGCTTTGGGATTGACAAGTTAAAGAAGGTAAAGTCAAGAAACTAAGTTTACTTAAGAATTTACGAGAGTAATATCTAAAGCTATCTTTTGGGGCCAATTGAAAGTGTTAAAGAATCGATTTCGGTCATAAATGGTGAGGTTCTAAGTGGCACTGCTAATTTAAGTAACCAATTGAGTACAAGCAATGATGTCGTTGAAGATAGTTTATTTTCAATGGAAAGTCAAAATAGGAGGAAAATGAATGTCTATTTGTTGGAATTGATAACGCTCCTGATTTCAGAAAGAATGTGAATGAAGAGGAAAGGAAAGCTGATGCTTCTGATTGTTTGCTTTCTAATCTTTACAATAATGTCAATGAAGAACTTAAAGGACTTATATAGAATGACAAATCTGAATCCAATTCAAAAATAGAGGAAACAGAAGAAAACAGAGGAGGATTTATCAAGTTCTAAATCAATTGATTGCAATTCAAATTCTGATTAGAGAAGAAAACAAGGAACGAATTCTTTAGGAAATGGAAGATGGCAATTAATGGGATAGAGAAAGAATTGAACTTGATAGGAAATTGAAAGAGCGTCTCTAATTCTAATGGTGTTGATCATTTTGATGTATTAATGCACTTTCACAGACATTGAGAAAAACAGAGGAGGCTTTTTTCAAATTACTGATAGGCTCTAATGTGTTTTTGTGTTTTAGTCATGTTGATGAAAGGGGAAGATTTATTTAATTAATGTTGATAATGAGTTGTTTTGGCTTAGAAAGGTGAAACTGATCTTGGCATAGGCAAAGAAGATCAAGATTTGGAGAAAATTAGTGAAGAAAGTATGCATAGCCATGTGGATTCCAAGATGGGACGTCAGCTACATGCACACGTGGCTAGCTGATCTGGAGCTTTTTTAATCCATTGACAACTACATCAGCATAAACGAGTCGCATATATGTATAATCATAATTCCAATGAGACACATTGGCTTTTGACGCTTAATTGGTTTTTTTAAAAAGGTTTAGACACTCAATTGATAAGGTTTTCCATTTAGATACTAAAATAAGAAATTTTGTAAAATTCAGACTCTGATTTTTATCAGCCCTACTTGTTTTTAATGGTGACATTAGGTTTTGATCTAAGTATATAACGGCTGTCAAAGTTTCCAATTTCCGGCCACTTCTCCATATTTATGTTTTAAATTATAACTTAATTATTAAATAGCTATGAAACTTTCTGTTTTCCAGCTGCTTTCTTTCTTTTTTCCCATATATGTATACTTCTTTTAATTGTTAACTTAATATCTTGAAATCTGTATAGGGAAATAGCAAAAATAATTTGATGCGCTTGCCGAACCTTGTCTTGCCTTGCTGCGCCTAGTTGAAGGCACCTACCCCTCTAAGTATCTTTGACAACTTTCTAACTATCCCCTTCTTCTTTTGCAATTCTATGCTTCTTCTATTACTTTTCCTTTTCCTGGTGTTTCCATTCTTTTTAGCCTATTGTGGCCTTCTCTATAAAAGCAAATGTTGATTGATCTTGGTATGTTTCTGTTAAAATTGAAACAGTTTTGGAGTCCGAGCACTCAAAAGAGAACTCCTATGTTTATGTTCTATCTTCGTCATACATATAGGATGTTTACAATTTGCAGCGTCTTAATTGAACGTGCAGGTACATGTCTTCTAAATTACTGAGAGTCGCCAGTGAACATACTTCAGTAGTTGCAGTTGTTGGAAAGGGACATTTGCAGGGAATTAAGAAGCATTGGAAGCAGCCGGTTCAGGTCAGTGAATAGTTTACCTTTGTATTTCTCTATGTTAAGTAATTGATTTTAAACTTTATATTCCATTGATGAACAATTCAATTCAAGCTGTAACTCTTTCATTCAAAAGGAAGTTCAACACGTACGATTTTTGTTTCACAAAGTGCTTTCTTCGTTGTACTGCAGATGAAGGAACTTATGGAAATGCCTCTGCAGAAACCAGCGGTTTCAGCTGTTAAGGTTCTTACATCGCTTGGTGCTGCAGTTGTTGGTGTGGCTATTATTTCAGGCCTCTATCTTTCATGCAAAAAGTAGTCTAGTGTTACTAGGTTTACTATTCATAGCACCATACAGCAACAGCAAATTAGTTGTTTCTCACCTCGTGCGTTTTTGAAACTCACATCACATAGGATATCTCCACCTTATCTTGTTTTGAAATTCTTTGTGAAAATCTTTTATGTCATGCAATATACTCAGATCATTTGTAACAAGTTGAATATTGTCAAAAAAAACAGCAGCTGACATTGTATGCTTTACATCAATTACGATACCTTTGAACTTGCTATGCCCTTAAGAGAAGCTTATTCGACTCTTCTTTTGAATTATGATACCTTCACAGGTAGATCCATAAACTCCCCTTTCAGTTACTAAGAAAATTTGTGAAACGAGTACAGGTTTTCTTTATGTTCACTGCCGTCCTTTTTCCAATGTAATTTTTGATAACAAGACGCCATTCCAGCCATACTTGTCTTAGTTTAAGCAAACAACTTGTTTACACCCTTGAAAAAAAAATTAAAACGGATTACAGAATGAAATGCCAGAAGAGTTACAAGAGGGTACCAACGTTTCATAAATAAGAAAAATGTATGTGGTGTTTCCAGGATTAGATAACACAGAAGAAGCCATTAATCAGGATAAGCCACAAAATTAGATTATCGCACCCTAGCCATTATACCGAGAGGAACTAATTATCCACCAGAATTGGTAATGGGTGCAATTGTTAATTCATCAACTTAATTAAGATTTGGGATTAGAGCTCAGTGGAAGGAGAAGTCGTTAATTAACAAAGCTCACGGCGAATTCCAAACGGAACCCGTCCACTGCTCTTTAAACACATTTAGTGCTTAACCTCATCACAGCATCCAAATCCCTAATTCTTTAAAAATAAATAAATAAGTAAATAAAAATTTGAGACTTCAGTGTGTGTAACAATCAGATCATTGATAAATAAATTTATCTCACTGAAATCCGCTAAGATAATTTATGCTATCATCATCAGCCTCATCTAATAAAGATTGAAAACAACAATTTAAGATTTGAAAACGATATTGACAAAAAACAGAGAAAAGAAGAAGAAGAAGCAATCGTGCTCAGACAGCCAAGGGTTAGTCTTCAAACTAATGGGAAAGAAGAGTCCCAATCAGAAACTCTAGTCCACCACAATGGATTCATCACTGCAATTGCTTCGTTAAATTCGATTTTAAGAGCTATCAGGGAGAGAACATAAGAGTTACCAGACGGACGAAAGCAGAGAGATCAGGACGAGAGTAACAGAGGCTTTGGTCTGTATATATATACAGACAAGGAGAGGCTGCGTTAGAAATTAGGGTTTCGCTTTAAAGAGAATAGAAGAGTTGAGTTGAGTTGAGTTGAGTTTCTGCCGTTGGATTTGGATTTCTGGGTTTATGGCTTGAGCCCATTAATCAAAGCCCATTACATATGCCCGTAATTTGGCTATATTAGTGACACTATGCTACCCGTTTATTCAAATAGAACTTTTAAAAATTGTATGTTAATTTAAGAATTTAATATTTAATAATAAAACATGGAGTTAAAACTGGTTGAAGACATTCACTCAAAAAAAAAAAAAAGGGGGTTAAAGACAGCAACTCAGTTGGAATTTTTCTTGTATATGTGGTTTCAAATTTTTATTAGATTTTCATTGCACAAGAATCAACTGTGGAAACTTTGATTAGACTTTTTTCAAAAAAAAAAAAATTGATAAATAGGTAAAATACAAAAATATTAAACTATATTACCTTACAATGTTACTTGTTAAAAAAAAAGCATAATCAGTAGTTATATATGCTTGATTCTTAAAGAAAGCATAATAGAAAATTATAGGCTTTTACTACTGTATCTAATATGTGATTTTTATAAGCATAATTAATAATTATATTTATTAAAGAAATTTATTTTACCAGTTCAATTGTTTGTTTGAATTAATTAGTAATTCTGTAACGTGCTTTGATGTACTCGTTATATATACTTATAATTTAATTTTTTAGATAATTTTTTATTTTATCTATATAATTCTTAATAAATTGCAAATATTGGTCTTTTGAACATCATAAAAAAATATATTAACTTTAAGTTTTTTTTCTAAAAATAAGAAACCGCTTTTCCATCTCAAAAATAGATCATTCTCTCCAAAAACAAACCGCTTTTCCATTAAGAGGGCAAAAGGTCGAAAATACCCTCAACCTCGTCCTCCCTCCCCTTGACACTGCCATCTGGTTTTGCCTCTTGCTCCCAAACTTGAACCTCATCTCCCACTCCCGTAGAAGCTCCTGCTACCACGCATACACCTGTCACCCCACCCGTGATTTTTCTTTAGACTCCAATCGCGGTTCCAATGAGCTTTGTTTAGTCACAGTCGTTGAGTTTGATTCTTGATTTCACAAAACCTAACTTATTTAGTTTGAACAATTAAAGCAATAAGCTAGAGTTCAACAAAGATAGCTTTAGCTCGAGGTCGTCGTTTATATCTTCTGCTATAACTGGAGAAGGAAGTGTTTCAAATAGGAAGCAAGGATCCTCATCTTCTTGGCATCGATTGTCTGTAGCAGGATCTCGGTTATGTCATCGAGTCCGTACAACATTCTAACGATCTCTCCGAAAAGTTATTTGAATCCGCCATTGGCAAGTGCCATTACTCCAAAAGAAGCTACTTGAGCGAGTTAACTCATATAACTCATTGCTAGTATGTTAATCCCTCAACCCCTCAGAGTCAAAATGTATAAATCTTTAATCGATGATGAATGATAGTAGCATACATAGAGAAAGAAGTGTCGGAGTACATATACCTATGCCTTTGAGGATGATGTTGGACACGATGCTCAAGCATTTCAGCTTTTACAAAAATGCATTAGGGTACTTCCATGCCCACTTTAAGTACGGAAATAATCCACAAATTGTGAAAATAATAAAGAAAAATACAGGGGATACTAAAAGAGAGCTAGCACAGAGGAAATTGGCACAATTCTTGAGAATGGGGAGAGTGTTCCCACCTCAAATGGAGCTGCTACAAAGCCTAAGGCAAAGCCAAAAGATAGAACAGGAAAAAAGATGAAACTGCATAGTTTGACAATATCATTAAGAAAACGTGGAATGTAATGACGTGGCTCGGCGTAAAAGTGCCAAACAGGGGTTACAAGAGGCTATAATATGAAGGGTACTATGCCTCCATAAATGGAGGGTGGATATTGTCATTTTAAAACATCTCTCTCCCCCTTTTTTCTTTAAAAAAAAAAAAATCTCTCTCCTCTTTTTTATCCTCCTTTAATGAAAAAACCGATTAATTTCAGATGGAAGTACCTGTCATTGAGATAGAATTAAAGATTGGAGATTAAATAGCTAATATACAAAACTAAGAGTATGAGATAATTAATTTTATAAAACCTCAAGGACTAAAAAATTATTTTTCCTTAATTATTTTCAAATTCATAAAATTAAATTAATTTTTTCATACTAAACACAAAAATTGAACTTATAAATGAATTACACAAAATTTTATGTAAATCATTTATTCAAAATAAAATGTAAATTTCAAATTCTTAAAAATAAAAAAAAATAATTATTAGGTCTCTTAAGTTTATTATAATTATTTAAGTGGTCTTTAACATTTAAAGTAATATTTTACTTGTCCCTCAAGTTAACTTCTGTCTCATCAAAACGTCCTTTCGTCCATTTTTGTGTATTTCTGCAGTCAATCTGAGGGAAAAGAAGAGGAAAGTGAGATAGGATTTTGAAATGACAATTCTTATCCCTCACTCTCAACACTCTTTCTCCTTCGTCTCTCTCTCTCTCTCTCTCTCTCCACCACTCCCTCGCTGCATCGACCACCGCAACAGCTCCTTTAGCTCCAGTCTCTCTAAAGCGCGACCCGTTCCAGCCACTGCTTCTCCATCGTGCGACTGCAGCGCCACCGCTGCTCCTCCTTGCAGCCCAACTCAGACGACCACAGCCGCCTCAGCAGTTGCTTAACCAAACCCAGCAAGCCCAGCCACCGCCTCCTCCTCCTCCTCCTCCTCTGTCGAGTGCTCTTTCAGCTGTCGCTCCACCATGCGACTGACCATATGTTTTCCCTCCTCACCATTCTAGAAGATATCCATGTCAGCATTAGGGTCATTTTCGTCTTTTTTCCTCAGATTAATGGTAGAAATACACAAAAGCGGACGGAAGGACGCTTTAATGAGACAGAGGTTAATCTCAGGGACGAGTAAAATATTACCTTAAATGTCAGAACCAGTTAAATAATTATGGTAAATCCGAGGGACCTAATAATTATTTTCCCTAAAAATAAAATCCTTGAAAAATTAAAGAAAGTGTAAAAAAAAGAAAAAAAACTCCATCTCAACAAAATTAATATATGAAATAAAAACTCATTATGATAACATTGGCAGATTTTGATTTTGAATAGCAAATATCCAAAAATCTTGAATCTACTTAGAATTGAACTTTTGATGTGTTAGATATCAAATTTACTATTTAAACTCATTTTAAATCTGTTTGATTAATATTTAAATTTGCTTTGAATATATATATATTTTTTGAAAACTTTAAATAGATTGAAACAAGTTCAATATCATAAAGAAACCACCCAACTTCCATCAATACAAATACTTAACTCACTGCAACTTATTTTTAGACATGATAATCAAAATCGAAAATGGTTGATACACCATTAATATAATTCACTCAAGAAAAAAAAAAAACTTTTATCTATATTTTAGTAAAAATCCATAACCTATTAATAAAAAGAAAATAAAAAAAATTATTCTCGGTGGTTGTGAGCTTGTTTGTGCTGCGTGGGCAAATGCGAGTATTTGCTCAATTTGGTAAATTTGAGTAATATTTTAATTGAATTTTTCTTTGATTTAATCGAATTTAGTTAAATTTAACCGAATCGACTTAATCAAATTAATTTAGTTAAATTTAACCGAATCGACTTAATCAAATTAATTTTGACCATTCATTGAACAAAAATTAAAGAAAATAAAAATTTAATTAACCGTGTGAATCTAACTGAAAGTTATAATTATTGATTTTAATTAAAATAAAAATGAACAAAGGTTATAATTACTATTTAATTAAAAGAAAAATCGAAATATTTTTTATTTTATTATTCACTTAATCAAAACGATGTAATTTTTAAAATCAGTTAATTTGATTAATTCAATTAAATTAATTTTTAATTGAATGTCGAAAGTTTAAATTTTTTTAACTCTAATTTTTATTTATTAAATTAAATTAATCGAATTCACCGATGCAAGCAACGATGACCCCAAACTGTGGGTAAAGAAAACCAGCTGAAGCTATTTATTTGAGAACAGATGGGCCGGAAAAGACTTTTAACCCTACCACTAAACCCAATCCATTTTAGACTCAAACCCAGGTCCGTAACTCCTGTTCGTTCTCCCCCAACACTTCCCTGACTTGAAAAAACGCTCCACTTCCCTCGCTTTTCCTCTTTCTATTTTCCCTCGCTTTCTGTACAACCTGCCAAAACGACAGCCATGAACAGGAACGCCAACACCAGAAAGCGGCCACCGCCGACATCACAACCCCCGCAACAGGCGCCAGCAGCGAAGCAGCAAGTAACCACACCTACCGTGGTTGAAGACTTCCTGGACGAGGATGTCTTCCTTGATGAAGCCCTCATTGCTGAAGACGAGGAGAACCTCATCCTCGAGGACCTCGAGCAGCGCCAGGCCCTGGCTTCTCGTCTCTCCAAGTGGGCCCGCCCGGCCCTGTCTCAGGGCTACTTGTCCCAATCTCAGAGCATCAGTGAGTAACTTCAGTGCTTTTCAATAATGAGGCTAATTTTCTCAATTATTGCTTGTTCTTTTTTCCTCGAAATTTGATGGATTGATTTCACTATTCAGTATTTCAGCAATTGGAGATTGATTATGTGATTGGAGACAGTCACAAGGAAATGCTGCCTGATAGGTCAGGGCTAGCAGCTATTATCAGAATTTTCGGAGTCACAAGGGAAGGTTAGGTTAAGTTCAGAACTTCTGCCAGTCTTTCTTTATAAATGAACTTTTTTTAAAAAAGAAAAATCTCAAGTGAGCTTCTGATTCTTTTTTCCTCAATTTACTAAATTTGGGGTGTTTGTGTGCGCGTGAAAGCATTTTCAAACTGTTTCTAAGTATATAATATTGTAGGTTTTGAATTTTATTTGTCATACTTTAACTACAACTACTCCCTGAATTTAATGGTAACCAAATGCACCAATTTAAACTTATAGCGTTAGGTACAGCTTCTCACTTGGTGCCTGAGAATCTTACTGTGAAGCAATGATAGACAGATCGTTAGAATGTTACATAAGTTACCCAACATGAATATATTAAATGGATATATTCCGTTTTCTTTTTTAAGGACATAGCGTTTGCTGTAATGTACATGGGTTTGAGCCATATTTTTACATTACTTGCCCTCCTGGAATGGGTCCTGATGACATCTCCCGCTTTCAACAAGTTCTTGAGGTAATTTGTTGTACCACTAGCTCGTCCTATACATGTTTCATGTCTTTCTTTTCTTTTCTTTTATATATATATATACTGAACCACATTGATTGTCTCAATTTAGCAACTTTGCTCTTGATGTTTAAGGGGAGGATGAGAGAGGCAAACCGGAACAGTAAAGTTCCCAAATTTGTCAGGCGAATAGAAATGGTGCAAAAAAGGAGCATTATGTATTACCAGCAAGAGCCTTCATATCCATTTCTGAAGATTGTAGTTGCATTACCAACAATGGTGACGAGTTGTCGTGGTATACGTCTTGTTTTTTTGAATAGACATTTATGCTTTCTAATTTACAGTAATTTATGTAGTATGATACATAAGTTGCTCTCATTTTGATAATTGTGGTAAATTCTATCTTTTGAAATTTCCCAATCATTTGCAGGCATTCTTGACAAAGGCATACACATTGATGGCCTTGGTATGAAGAGCTTCATGACATATGAAAGCAATGTGCTTTTTGCTCTCCGCTTCATGATTGATTGCAACATTGTTGGTGGAAATTGGATTGAAGTACCTGCTGGAAAATATAAGAAGACGTCAAAGAACCTGTCCTATTGCCAATTAGAGTTCGATTGCTTGTATCCTTGTGAATTGAGTATTGTGATTTCCTTCAAGAGAATGTTTCAATTCCTCTTGCCAATGAAATAAATTCATTCCTTAACTAATACTCACAGGTATTCAGAGTTAATCAGCCATGCCCCTGAAGGGGAATTCTCAAAAATGGCTCCTTTCCGGATTTTGAGTTTTGATATTGAGTGTGCTGGCCGTAAAGGACATTTTCCTGAGCCTACCCATGATCCTGTTATTCAAGTATGTTCTTGGTTTCAATTGTCTTTCTTCGATTAACCAATCTAGTTGGTTGGCTATATATCTTCACTGCCACTGAATTCAAATTGTTCATTTCATTCTAGGTTGCCAATCTAGTGACTTTGCAGGGTGAGGACCAACCATTTATTCGTAATGTTATGACCTTAAATTCATGCTCTCCGATAGTTGGTGCGGATGTGATGTCATTTGATACGGAGAGAGATGTTCTGCTGGCTTGGAGGGTATTTTTTTTTTATTAAATTTCTCTTTCCTCTCTAAAAGACTGGTAGACTTTGAAGCATGTTTATCATTTGACTAAATTTTCAATATGAGTATGGTTGATGTTCTATATGTTTAATATTCTTTAACTACAATTGTTGTAGAATTGTAGATTCGGAGGATTACTTATTCAATAAAATACCGATAAGGTAACAAAAATATGAGAAATTTTAAAGATTAACTTGTTCTATAGCAAAAATATTGGAAAATTTTTTATAATACAGGAGTATGTATGTGTTTTATGTGAACATAACTCAATTCTCATTCTTAGTGACACTTGGAGCTATTTGCATTTGATCATCCGGAAGGAATTATTTTTTCAGATATTGGTGTTATTTGCTTGTTTCTGATATTGATGATTTCCACTGTTATTTACTTTGTATAATAGCTATAAAGGCTGTTGGTAACAATTTGCTTCATTCATAGTGTGATTGGAACCTTAAGTCCATCAGACAACCATCTGAAATTGCTCCCCTTTCCCTCTCCCTCTCTCCTTTAACAGATACTAAGTCGAAGTTCACAATCTGTTATGCTGATTGGTGTCATGCTAAAAAAAAAAAAAAAAATACCAATAGGTGTACAATCTGGTCTCTCAGTTCAAGAGGATTTTGGACGAGCTCTATAGCAGAAATAAAAACTAGTTACGAACCTCTCAAACAAAATTTTGACCATCTTTGACTACAGAAATCAAACTAACCAAACTGGTAGTTTGGTTGGACATGTACAATGGTTTTGGTATAATAACTTTATTTTATTTTAAATTCCACAATGGTGGCTTTGCTAATCAAACACTTTACTCTGAGTGCCTTAAAATACTTCTGGGTAAATGCAATTTAAACTGAATGACAAAAAATTATAATATAGACTTCTGGCATAATAATATCTTAACTGTAATATCAGTTGATTAATTCCTGTACTAATTATTACAATCAGGCCTGCTGGATTATCTAACTAGAGGATACTTGGTACATTTTATGATATAATTAGCTGGCTTTATTTGCAGGATCTTATCCGCGAAGTAGACCCAGATATCATAATTGGATATAATATCTGCAAATTTGACTTGCCATATCTCATTGAGGTATTAGAACTTTCCTTTATTCTCCATGTGCATTTTCATAGTGGAAAGTCTTCAATTTTGTTTTCTAGCTTTTTCTTGAGGGGTATTTTGTTTCTATGGGCAAAATTTTCGTAAGTTTTCATTTTCCAGTTACAGTTGAATAAATCTGACATGTTATTTTTTTGCTTGGTTTATAGAGAGCTGAAACTCTGGGAATATCAGAATTTCCTATGTTGGGTCGTATAAGGAATAGCAGAGTTCGGGTCAAGGATACAACTTTTTCATCAAGGTACTGTTATTTTTACAGGAAAAAACACGCACAAACACACAAATACTAAACTTTGAGGGTCCACCTTTCCCTTGTTTATTGCAATTTGTAAAATCCCTATTCCACTGTTTTGTGTTAAGATTTTAATAAATTTGTTTGAGGGTTCTTGTTCTAGTCTCATTATTTCTTTCCATCTCGTAATGATTGTGTTAGGACTTAGGAAGCGCTGGCTTATGTTGGGGATGAGCATTTCCTCCAGTAGAAATCTAGCAATTCTTATTTAAACTTTAATTAGAACTACCTATTCTAACCCAAAAGTATAAGATATTAAGCAATAATGCTGAAAATAATAAGTTATTGACTCTTATGTTTATTCTTTGTGGGATTTTCAACTCTAGCATTCCCATGATGTGTGCTAGACTTACTAGCGCGTTGCATAATTGTATTAGCATTTGTTTAGGTGCCACTAATGTGCATAGTAATTAAAGGCGTAAGGCGCACTAAGGTGCAAAGGGGTACTGGAGCCTAGGCACTAGCCTCCAGGTGAAGGCGCGCGCCTGAGTGAAGTAAGGTGCAAAAAAAAAAAAAAAAAAAAAAAAGAATAAAATACATAAATCTGAAAATATATTTTAAGATATCAATAAAAAAAAGTAGAAAACATGGAAAGAAACACACATAAATCAGAAAAAAAAATAGCAACATGACAAATTATATTTTAAGATATTAAAGTTAAGATAGAAAAAAGTATAATCAGAAAATGAAAAAAAATAAAAGAAATAGAAAGCCAAATATAAGAAGAAAAATTGAAAGAATTATATTTGAATGGGATGGGGCTAAAGGCTAGATTGCAAGAGGTGAGTGCTAGATGAAGGAGTGGAGGTTGGATCACAAAGCACATCACCGGTTTTTATGTTGCATTTTATTTCTTTTATATTTATCTATTAATTTTGTGTAAGTTGATGTTGGCTAGATAACTTTATATTGAAAAAAAAAAAACTAGGTGACTTGTTCTGAAAAACAAAGAATAGAACTGCGCGCCTTTCTTGAGCCTTAGGCGCAAAAAAGGCACAAAAGGGCGCACTCCTCTACCCAAAGGCGATAGCCCGAGTGAAGTTGCTAGCCTCAGGACTGTTGAGGCGCAAGCCCTTGAGCCTTAAGTAAGGCGCGCTTTTAATAACTATGCTAATGTGGTGCACCAAGCATATCATAATAGAAGCAACATTTGGTGAAAATATGCCAAGGGCCCAAATGCACATGCTGAAACAATATGCAAGCAGAAATTGGGGTTTAGAACAAGTTTTGATATCATGCTAGAATGCTTTATTGGACAACTATTTTGCACAACTAAAGTAACCAAATGAGATCTCTTCTTGCTGAAGTAGATTTTTGTTGTGACTTGATCACTAGTCAAAAGGCTCAAAGAAAATTTGGAAATAGTTTTCCCTTCTTATTCATGGTCCTAGAATTTTAAGAACAGTATCCTTCATTTTTCATTTCAGAAGTGAAACATGTTGCTTTGCTTCTCATTTTAATATAGGCTTTTAGTTACCTGTTGAATGAGTGCACATTTGTTTTCTTGATTGTTTTGCCAACTGTTGGGGACATTAATGGTTTAATCTCTGAAAAACAGCTTGATCAAGATATCTTGTCTTCCCTTCTCTTCAACCAAATTACATCATCTTTCAAACTCATGTTGATCATATTCTCCACTTTATTTTTATTCTTATCATTCCTGTCTATTGAAGTTTATAGCATGTGTTCCCCATGTCACTGCTGTTCTTTTTCATCTGTTTTTTAGCTCCTTAGTCTATATTCTCCTACCCATCTTGTCTGCTGTTTCGATCAAATATCCTGTTAACTTTCGCATATTCTATGTTCCTAAACATGTCATACTCTTGTTTACCAACCTCATTACCTGCAACCGTTCATTGTTATGTTGAAGCTGTTTTCCGTGTTTAACATACTTAGATGCATATTATAGTTGTGATTCCTATCTTGGCTTAATTTTTTCTTTCTTATGTAAACCCAATAAGCTATTATTTCCAGTTTTTTTTACTTAATTTGTTGAATAACCGGTTTTATTGTGAAACTGTGGTATTAATGGGAACATTAGATTATGACTTGGATTCAACTAACTGGGAGAGTTTGCTTAACAGAATTTTTTTCTCCTTAGATTTAGTGATTTAACATTTCATATCTCATAAATATACTAAAACGTGTGCTTTTTTGATGCATGATAGATGATATTATTAATATCAATTGAGTATAATTTGATCCATGGCTTTCCTTTAGGCTTACTTTCTGGGTCTTAGTGGTTTTATAGTTGCAAGATTGTCCATTAGTAATTTTTTGGCTGTTGCAGACAGTATGGAACAAGGGAAAGTAAAGAAGTTACATTGGAAGGGAGAGTTCAGTTTGATTTGCTTCAGGTCTTGTGCAAATTGTGTTTTCTTTCCTTGGTTACATACTTGGTTTTTATGAAATAAAAGTTCAGTTAGTTATGTTTTGCTTTGGTTGCAGGCAATGCAACGAGATTATAAATTAAGTTCTTACTCCTTAAATTCTGTCTCTGCACACTTTCTTTCCGAGCAGGTAAAATTTGGGTTTTTTTTTTTTTTTTTTGAGATAACTCAAGTGAATTTTTCCTCTTAGGTTCAACACCTATAAGTGGGCCCGCGCAATTTGGTATTTCTAAATTTGTTAATACTAAACCATTTGGGATTAATTTTGGCAGAGCAAAATATTTGTAACCTTTCCTTCCCATGAGCAAAGTACAACCCTTTCCGTTTGCTATTGTTGATTACTATCCTGTTGCCTTGTAAATTTGCATTGGTTGCCTATAAGATAATAAGATTGGCAATGAAGGCATCAATTGCAATTGTAAGCAACAAACATGTTACTGGCTCTGAGTTTCCAATTGCACCTTAAATATTTTTGGCTCATTTTGGGTGTGTTCACTTGTAGAAAACTGGAGTAGTTTTTTAAAAAAGTTTTCCAAGAAAATTGAAAAACAAAGTTGTGTTCAAATCTGTCAATTTTCTATTTGGAAAACTAGAAAACAGTTTTCCAAAATTTAACTAAGATTTGGAAAACAACTTTAAGTTATTTTCTAGAATTTTCTTTTATAACAAAAGACATTTTTTCCAACTCATTTCTATTTTTAAAATATGATATTTTTATAATTAAAATTATAATATCCATAAATAATTTTTTTATAAAATATTTAAATAACATAGTTTTTATATTATGCTTTGATAAATAATTAGTTTTATTATTACAAATATATTAAATACTTTATTTTTAAAAAATGATAAAACAGATATTATTATTATTATTATTAGTATTATTATTATTATAAATAATAAATCAATCTACATAAAAATTTCTAAATTTATTTTATAACATTTTATTTCTTTTAATTATGAAAGTTATGAATAAAGTATGTGAAGTTAAATTAAAATATAATTTTTTATTATTACCAAGTAAACACATTTTTTATTTTCTGTTTTCTCGTTTCATTTTCTAAGAAAACTATTTTCTTAGAAAATAGAAAACAGCAACAGGAAAGTTTTTTGTAAATAAACACACCCTTTGGGTCTGAAATTGCATATGGTTGTTTCCCTCTTTCTATTTTTATTTATTCTTCTTTCTTATTATGGAACTTCTATAGTTAGTGATGATGCACCATTCATGTTGTGCAGAAAGAAGATGTCCACCATTCGATAATATCTGATCTTCAGAATGGGAATGCAGAAACTCGGAGGCGGCTTGCAGTATATTGTTTGAAGGTGCGTGGTTTAGTTTGAGTACACCTTCCATTGCCTTCTTCCTCCATTTGCCCTGACTAGGCTTCTACCTTAATATTAGATATTTTCAAACTTGATATAATGAAACAGAGAATACCTGCCACTTATTCATTGATGTTTAGTCCCAACTACTATTAATTGCAAATCGTGTATAATACGTTCTCCTTTGAGGTTTGCAGGATGCTTATCTCCCACAACGGCTCTTAGACAAGCTGATGTACATTTATAACTATGTGGAAATGGCTCGTGTTACAGGCGTCCCAATATCTTTCCTTCTTTCGAGGGGACAAAGTATCAAGGTTACATGATTTCATTGCTCATGAGCTGTTGATTGATATTATTAGACGAACAGCCTAATCGAGTTTAGGATGTGAACCTCTGTTTTTCAGGTACTCTCTCAACTCCTGAGGAAGGCCAAACAAAAAAACCTTGTTATTCCAAATGTCAAACAGGCAGGATCTGAACAGGGAACATATGAGGGCGCCACTGTAAGTAATACATACACTTGTCCATGCTTCTCATTTGTTTACCATTTTAAGCACTAAGGTAATTTTGAGCTGATTTTGTTCATATATTTTATCTAGGTTTTTTTTTCACTTCCATAAACTTATCATTCTAGAATTTAACATAATGTACTTACAGCCATATAAATCAGTCATTGGTGATTGACTTTCATTAAGGATTTACAAATAGCCATAGTTATAAAGGTGCAGGCACACTAAGGTACAAAAGCTCTTGGATGCTACGTGCAAGGTAGGCACAGGCATGCACTTGAGAAATGCGAGGCAAGAAATACGTAATTTAAGGATTAAAAAAAAAAGATATTTATGAGTGATAATTTATTTCTGCATAAAAATGTGGTGTTTGATATCCATAAAAACAACAAAGTGACAAAGTTAATAACAATTAAAAAAAATTGTTTATGGTGAGAGCAGGGACAAAAAGAAAGAGTAAGAAAAAGATAAAAAACTTAGCAGAATATTATTGTTTAAATAAAAGCAGGTATAGTGGGGAAAAAAAAGAATAAACAAATAAGAATCAGAGCAACTAGAGATAGGCATAAAGAAAACTGAAATTGAGACAGGAGTATAGGGACCCAAGGTGTGTGGATGCTGGAAATGGAATCAACAGACTTAGAATAACGGTATTTAGAGAGCTCAGCATACTCCGCAGTAGAAATTGTTACAGTATTGTCAGAAGAAGCAACTGCAGAATCTTGAGTGGTCGTGTTAGCCTTTGAAAGCTTATTTATCAGTTTCTCGTAATACCATTTAGTGTGATCAGGTTCATGGCAATTATGGCGAACAATAATGCTTGCTTCCCAATTAATTGCTCTATTACTACGGTTATTTTCTCCTCTTCCTCTATTTTTTGGCTGCCTAGCTATTTGATTATGACTCACAAGTGCACTATTTTCAGAAGGGGAAGGGGTATGAGATCCTTCAGTATGCAATAATTTAGTGAAAGTTTCCTAAAGAGAGGTAATGTCATTGCTTGAAAGAATTTGTGATTTGGCAGTTTCAAAAACTGGAGCAAGACCTCCAAGAAAACTCTTCTTTAATTCTATGAAATAAACTGTAAGGGGCTTATCTTGTTGGACGGCCCGATAAAATCCTTTGCAGACTTCATACATACGAGACGGATTACCTTTTTCCAAGTACAAAAATCAAGATAATTGAGAATCTTGTCTAAGCCAAATTTGCTTAGCATCTCCTTCAGGTGGATCATTAGTCAAATGGTCATCATTATCCAAACTACTAAAATATATACTAACTGTTTTACTCCATGCTAGAAAATTGGAGCCATTAAGTTTGTGTTTCGTTATTTTATTCAGTAATAGAACCACATAAGTGATGATAGGTTTCAATTCGGAAGTCTCCGGTAGAGTATTCGTCATGTCTTTTTAACCAAACGCTCAAAAGAAATGTAGTACAACAAAGGAAAACTATAATTCTTGGTAACTCGATAGCAGAATAACAAATAGGCAGCAACAAAATACAAATTTACAAAGTCAGACTGTACTCGGTAAAGCTTCAGCAAAGGTGCAACATGGAAAAAAAAATCCATAGAAGTCAAAGAGGGCCGACGCAACACACTGTGTTGCACTATATTGGCAAAATCAACATCGAAAATTGAGAGTAGGTGACATGAGATGGCCGTACTCGCCCTCATGTGCCAGCTTGTGAAGAATGGCGAAAAATTATGAGTGGTAGGTGAAGCCCACTCACGAGGGTTCCAGTGACCAGACTTGGAGGGAGAGCGCGTGAAGAATGGCGAAAAACTGTGAGTGGTGCATGAAGCCCACTTGTGAGGGTCCCGGTGACTGGACTTGAAGGGAGAGCTAATTGGTAGTCTGCCCTCCTTCCTTGGGTGGTGGTGAGATAAAAATACCAGACTAGGTGGGTGACCTAGATTGAGAGTCACCAAAAATACAGATTCTGCCTGTAGCTTCAACGCAAAAGAGCAAGAAAAAAAAAGAAAAAAAAAGGAAAAAAAGAACTCAATGAGCCGAAGGCTCTGATACCACGTAATTCCATGTGGAAAAAATATTTTTGTCTATTTTCATCAATATGGTCACATATATATACATTTACAAGATACTATAAACTCATTAGGAATCTAACTCATAATAGAACTTTATTTACAACTAGTCTTTAACAAGGCTCAAGGGCTTGGGCCTCAATAATCCTGAGGTAGGCAACTTCATTCAGGCTATCGCCTTCGGGTAGAGGCGTGCACCTTTTTGCAACTTTGTTGCGCCTAAGGCTCGAGAAAGGCGCGGCATTCTATTTTTTGTTTCTAGAGTCACCTAGGGTTTCTTTTCAATATAAAGCTATTTAGCCATCGGTTTATATAAAACAAATAAATAAATATAAAAGAAATAAAATGCAACACAAACATTGGTTATATGCTTTGTGAACCAACCTCTACTCCATGTAGCACTCACCTCTTGCAATCGAGTCTTTAGCCCACATCCATCCATATGTACCTTTTTTCAATTTTTCTTCCTATATTTGCTTTCTATTTTTTTTTTTCCTTTTTTTCGTTTTTTGATTATACTCTTTTCTGTCATAACTCTAACTTGTCATGTTGCCATTTTTTTTTTTATTTATGTGTCCCTTTCCATGTTTTTTACTTTTTTCTCTCTCTCTTTTTTTATTGATATCTTAAATAATATTTTTCAGATTGTGTTTTATTATTTTATTTTTTTTGTGCCTCACTTAATTTAGGCGCCCCTTCGCTTGGAGGTTAGCATCTAGGCTCTGGCGGCCCTTTGCATCTTAGTGCGCCTTATGCCTTTAATTATTATGACATCAACTTGACAATGCATTGGGTGTTAGAAGTTATCATGTTGATGTATAGTGACGTATCTAACTTTGTGAATAAGTATATAGAGGCTTAATTGTACTTTTTAATCAAAGTGGTTTATCTATTTTTCTTTTTGTTGACTTTTTTGTTGAGTTGAATTCAAAATTGTTCGAATAGTATAATCGTCAACTACTGACATTGGTAAACAACCAAAAACAATTTGATTGTAATTCAGTTCATGATGATCATAAATAGAAAGTTCATATTCTTCAGTCATTGATAAACAATTCGTTGGACAATACTCAACACACACTGCCATTCAAAATCAAGATATTGGGATTGGACTTGCCAATCGTTTCCGAAGGACTGATTTGAGGATGAGGAATTAATATATTAACTGCTAAAACCAATATTTGTGAAAATATTCATACATTTTGAAAGATATAAAGAATTTTATAAAATGAAAGTTGTCTTGTTAAAATTGTGACTTGGAAATTGTGTTACTTCTACCCATTTAGTGTTGAATCATCTTTGCCAACATTTTGGATCTTCATAATTTCAGGTTTTGGAGGCGAGAGCTGGATTCTATGAAAAGCCAATTGCTACACTAGATTTTGCCTCTCTGTATCCTTCAATAATGATGGCATATAATCTATGTTATTGCACTCTGGTAATCATTTTGACACTGATTATATTTTTCTTGGCTTAATAAAAATATATAATGTAATCTAGCATGCCATATATATTTGAAATGAGAAACTTTTGTGCAAAATTTTTATCCTAAGTGTTATTTGCGAAGGTTACTCCTGATGACATTCGCAAACTCAACCTCCTACCTGAATGTGTCTACAAAACTCCATCTGGTGAGACATTTGTCAAATCAAATTTGCAAAAGGTGAAATCACTTTCTTGACATAAGTTCATTTGTTGCCATTATCATCATCATCATCTTTACTGTCATTGAATTCAATAAAATTATGCTTTCAGGGAATTCTTCCTGAAATTCTTGAAGAACTATTAGCTGCTCGAAGAAGAGCAAAAGCAGATTTGAAGGTATTTTTTACTTTGAGCAGAGTTTTTGCTTGGGTACTTTTTGTTAAATCTTTATCTTTATTCTGCCTTGCTGCAATTGCCTAGTGTTTACTCTATGTTTTCTATGTTTTACAACTAGGCTGCTAGGCCTTTATGCCTTATTATGGTTTTATCTTTTAGGAAGCCAAGGATCCACTTGAGAAGGCTGTTCTAGATGGTCGACAACTGGCCCTGAAGGTAAAACTATTATCTCATAGATTGCAGGATACTCATCTTTGGCTTCACATTGTTTGGGATACTCTCAATTTCCAATTTGTTTGAGATCTTTGATGTCTTGAGTCACTGCAGGTAAGTGCAAATTCAGTATATGGATTTACAGGAGCTACAATTGGCCAATTGCCATGTTTAGAGATATCCTCGAGTGTTACAAGCTATGGTATATTCATGCTAGATACTCAAAAATTCTAATAATTTCTTTTCTTAAACAATATATATTTTTATTCTTGTTTGATATATGGTATTGCACTGTAAAGGTCGACAAATGATTGAACACACCAAAAAACTCGTGGAAGACAAATTTACCATAATAGGGGGCTATGAACACAATGCTGAGGTATGCCATCTGGACTCAAATGAGTAACTTTATGCCGTATTTTAGGCTCATCATATATTTGATGGTTTGAAATTTTTGTTTCATAATTATAGTTATCTCAGTGGTCTTTAAAATTTCTGTTGCTTTAGTGGTAGAAAAGAACAGGAAAGTTGAAAAAAAAAAAAGAAGTAACCCCATAGTACCTGTTCAAACCTGGATGTATAAAAAGAACCATGATTTAGATCTTTGTTAGTAGTCTAATCATCTGGTATAATAATGAATATATTCTGGGAATCAGTGGAAGTCTTTGAAGCTCTGAAAGAAATAATAATCCTAGTTGAAATATTCCTAAGATGGTAGTGAGTCTAATAACAGGAAATGCTGAAAAGATAGTGGATTCATCTGAACTCCTAAGGTTATCTCTCTTTCTAGTAGTGTGAGGAGTTAGGGGACCATAGTGGTGGTTCCTAAAAATCAATGTAGCAGCAGCTGAATTTTTCATTAGTAAGCAATTCCTTTATTTTCTATGATCATTATCAATGTAATTGGGGCCTAATGCATAAAATTGCCCTTGAACTTAATGGTTTTATCCTTGTGACGTCCTAAACTTTTCGAGCGACCTATCATGTGCTCTGAAGTTGCAATTTTTGCTATAAATAAGCACTTTCAGAGGCATCATGGATCTTTAAAATTATTACTCAAAATTGCACCCATCAGTCCTAAGGTGCAAGGTTATTACAAAAATTACAACTTCAGGGCATTTGATTTGTCTCTTGAAAACTTTGCGTTCCATGAGGATGAAACCCTAAAGTTCAAGAGTAATTTTATGCATTAAGCCACGTAACTGGAGATGTTGGCTTGAATTGGGAAATAAATGATACATTGTCCCTTGCAAACGAGAAGAATGCTACAAGGTGGTTGTGGAGACTTTCATAGAGGAAGCTACTTCCTTGGCGGATAGATATGGAATATTTGCATGTTGGGGTAACAATAATATTTGTGTTCATCTATAATGCATGGAAACTCCTAGACATGGGCATAATTATGGTAGTGCTGCAAGTAGCCACCTGGGGATGCATACTCAAATTCGTTTTCCATTACATGAGCATGGTAAAGAAGCATTCATCATTCTATTGCTAATTGCCTGTAGTTCTCTTTGTGGATATGTGGGAGCTAAAATCTTAAATGATCTGTGACTTGTGGGATTTCTTTTTTGTGCATTGGAGGTTTCTGTTCTCTCAAGAACATAGAAGAAATTAGGATTATTTATTTCAAATTCCTTTTCCTGAGGGATTTTCTTTTTCATGTACCAAGGTGCATTTTGTCTCCTTTCCATCTTTAGTTTCAAATGATGATGCATTATGAAAAATGTTTTCTCCACTCTCCAGTTTCTCTGGTATAGTATTTCTTATGTATTTTAGAAGACCAAAAATGAAGGGTTCACTTGATTGTTGCATACATTGTCTAAAGGCTATATTCAGCAACCATGAACAGCATGAGCAAAACTCAGTTGACAAAATTATGACAATCACAATAGAACTATTACTTTCTCACTTATTTCTCAGTCTTTTGTTTTATTTTGTTTATAATGGTTTATAATTTCTTGGCATTTGTATTTTATATATTTGTTGAGCATGGTGTTTCCTCTTTCTTTTCCTGAATCTCTGTGATGGTTTGTGATATGTATGGGATCTGAAATAAACTGGTGAATTGAACAGGGCAAAATTGTCAATCTGGAAAAAATACTACCAGTTTTTACACTGGAAAAAAATTGTACTACTAGTTTGGATCCAGCAGGTTGACTTTTAACCCGCCTGCAAACCGAATCCATGTACTCCTCTAACCACCATTTTTACCACCACAATCACATGGATCTTATCTGATACTGCCACGATAACCCCCTGCCATTACCACTGTATGATTGACGTTACCCCAAAAGAGAGAAAAGGAAGCTCCATGCAGTTCATCAAAATCTTTTAGGAAATGATAATTTAGCAATTTCTCGATCCAGGAATGAAATTGACCTTTAATTACCTCCAGATAGGACCAGTAAGCTGGTTACCAATGCTTGAAGCATATACCTTATTACTGTAACTATCCTGGCACATTCGTGTTCGGATCACTGCCTGCCTTTCTTGCCATCTCCTATTTGCCTTAGGAAATTTAATAGCTAAGATTTATGTTTTAGGTTTAGGAGTTTGAATTCATCTGTTTCTTTTACATTTGGGCACTTCTCTGTGCTCCATCCGTGTCTCTGTTAGTGTTTCACTGTAGTAACCTCTTTTTGAAAGTTTTAGCTGTGTTAAAATTCATTATGAAAACATTAGTCTGGTTTTTTTTTCATCTCTAGTTAATTTAAATCATGTGAATAGTTTGCATTTTCTCTCCATTTTGGAAATGTGAAGTTGGAATATGAATTTGATGTTATGAATTTTCACTGAATAAATGGATTAATCCTCTCCATCTTACCCTTCTAATATCCTTTTTTTTTTCTCACTAAATTTTGTCATTTTTTTTTGGGTAATATGGATAAAAAACCTTGCTTTTGCTAGTGTAATATGTTAAGCCTGTAGATTTGATAATTTCAGGTTATATATGGGGACACAGATTCGGTTATGGTTCAATTTGGGGTGCCTACTGTCGAAGAAGCAATGAAGTTGGGAAGAGAAGCTGCTGAATACATAAGTAGAACTTTCATAAAAGTAAGTTTTTACTATTTTCATAATCTTCAGTTTTAGAATTAATTGTGTGAGAAACTCCTTGAAATTCTTTTTTAGTTCAAGCAAGGAATACTAAGACTAGGATTAATAAATATCAAATAATTGATAAACTCGATAATAAAAATCTCATTTTTCTTACAATTCACCAGCCTCAGGTGGTGTGGATTATGCTAATTGCTGAACTGCTAGTAATTGATAACATTGAATGGTTAAAATAGTTTGTCATATTGAACTGCCAATTAAGTGAATTAGCAATGCACTCAAAGACTGTTCACCTGTAATTAGCTTAATTTCACAGATAGATTTATATTATTTCACGAACACAAACTTGTCGAACATATTTCTTTCTTGGAATAATCCCTCTATCTTGCTTTGGATGATTTTTTATTTTTTTTTATTGTTCATCTGGCAACTTTGATGTTAAGTTTTTGGGTGTTCATTTGTTGATTTTGCTTTCTGAATCAACTCTTCATCTCTTCTCTTCTTTGTTAAACTTCTTCAATGCATTGTTATCTTTGTAACTAATTCATTTTATTTTTATGCATGCGGTGTTTGATTTTGAAGCCCATCAAGCTAGAATTTGAAAAGGTTTATTTTCCATATCTGTTGATTAGCAAGAAGAGATATGCTGGTCTATACTGGACAAATCCAAACAAATTTGACAAAATGGACACCAAAGGTTAATAAAGCTTCTCATCTGTTTGAGCTTTTTATTTGTTATATGAGTTGTCTACTGATTTAATCATATCTACAGGCATTGAAACAGTTAGAAGAGATAACTGTTTATTGGTCAAGAACCTCGTGAATGAGTGCCTTCACAAGATATTAATTGACAGAGATGTCCCTGGTGCAGTTCAATATGTCAAGAACACTATTTCTGATCTTCTCATGAACCGTATGGATTTGTCACTTCTGGTTATTACTAAGGTGAGAGAATGAATTGATGAAATGTTGCCAGTTATGGATCTTTACTTACGGTCCTTAAGAGTTCCTAAATTCTTGTGTCATCAATGAGAATTGTTTTTCATGTTCTAATATAATTGTATTAACAGGGTCTAACAAAGACTGGAGATGATTATGAAGTTAAGGCAGCTCATGTAGAACTTGCTGAACGAATGCGCAAGGTTCATTATTGAATTTCATTGTCCACTCCATAAATTTTTTTAAAGCATTTTTTGCCTTTTTCCTTTGATGCAAAGTATTGTTGTCTTGCTAGAAGTTTACAAGTGGAATTGAAATCTGCGGCTTTTAAAAAACTACTGTTGTTCTTTAGATAAGTAATATAACTCCTAGAATTCCATAAAATTTCTAAAATCAGACAGGCTAAGATATTCATATTCTTGTATGAAAGTCGAATGTCTTAATTCTGTGGATGATATAGAAGAAAATTGGAAATAAAGCACAAACTTGTGCTTTTCTTTATCTAAAAAGTTTTAACAAATTCACTTTTCTGATAAATTGTTTGTCTTCACCAAAATCTGTGGACCATGGTAATTTGCTTTTCCTTTTTTTCCCCTTATTTTCTTCTACTACTGCTATTTGGTCATTTTTCCAGCCCTTTGAAATCAAAGGTAAGGTTAGCTCTCTTTTTTTGTTTCAAAGGTCTGTAATAATGTTGAGAATTATTACTGGCTTATTGTTGTATTCAAAATTCTGAGGTGATATTTGTGTGTAGTGTAATCTTTTATATATATACAAATGCTAAAATTATAGATTACAAAGAAGCTTGATTTTAGATTTTCTTTTTCCCTTGCTTTTTGGAATTTGAAAATGTCTTGTTTTTGAAGAACAAAATGAGATTACAAGTGCGGGATGATGTATCCTCCTAGATAGGGATTAGTTTAGGACATGATGTGTTGGAATATTGTCTGAAATGAAATAAAATTACAAAATATAGGATAAGGTGTTCTGAGGTGAAAAAAAAAAACGAAACAAAGAAAAGAAAAAAGCAGTTGATGTCGTCCAATCATGTTAATTAATATTCAGCAACACTTTTCTGGAAGAACCTTGAGTACCTGTCTCTTAAAAACACTGGTGGTTCTCTCCAAGAGAATATTCCATAACTGGAATGGAGAAAGCAGGCATAACTCCTAGAGAATATTTTCATTTGCAAGTTGCTGACGTAATTTCAGACATAAGAAAATCTTGTTATGTTTGTGCTGGACAGAGAGATGCTGCCACTGCTCCAAATGTTGGGGATCGAGTGCCCTATGTTATTATAAAAGCTGCAAAAGGTGCTAAGGTAATGATTCTAGGGAATTTGATTTTGTTTCATTTTCTTACCTCACAGATTAGATTGTGTTGTATCTGGTTTATTAAATTTGATTTGCTGCTGATAATCAGGCTTATGAGAGATCAGAGGATCCGATCTATGTTCTGGAAAATAACATACCAATAGATCCTCAATATTATCTTGAAAACCAAATTAGCAAGGTCAGTGTGGTATATAGCTAGATGCAGTGAAATAACCGAAATTTCCTCACCGCCCCTCCCCCTAATACTTCTAACGAGAGATATTGATATTGCAGCCTCTTTTAAGAATTTTTGAGCCTATTTTGAAGAATGCCAGCAAGGAACTACTTCATGGCAGTCATACAAGATCTATTTCCATCTCCACTCCTTCAACTGGTGGCATTATGAAGTTTGCTAAGAAACAACTCAGTTGCATTGGCTGCAAAGCCCTAATAAGGTATCTTATATTTGTATTCTGCTTATTTTTCAGTTCCAGCTCTTTCCACCCATAAAAGACAAATTTCTGTCCTCCTCTAATGCCCGGTTACTTTTGGTTGTTAGTTATCTCCAATTCTCTTTGTCAACAAGATGCTTAAGATTTTTTGTTTGGATGGATTCTGTTAATTTGAGAGATCACATTATTCGAATCTTACCAACTTTCTTTTTTCCCATTGCTTAAGAAGTGCTTACATGTATTGCTTTAGTTTTCTTTTCTGTTGATTTTTTTTTAATTTTTGTTTAACTAATGCATAATGGTGAACTGTTGGGCCGGAAAGTATTCTGCCAAAATTACTCCTCAATGCAGGAATCCCTTTTTCTATGTTAAGTGGAAGGAAGTGGAGACCATCATAATAAAAAGATATTTGATGCTATAGCTTCATAAAAAAAAAAAAAAAAAAAAAAAAAAAAAAAAAAAAAAAAAAAAAAAAAAAAAAAAAAAAAAAAAAAAAATATAAAATATTTTATATATATTATATAAAATAAAAG
>CANUEP010123040.1:0-32251 GCA_947857235.1 Jatropha podagrica | reverse complement strand
TCTCCGAAGGTGGAGGTTCGAATATGGGCAAACTATGCCGCCCGAGATGCTCGAAAGGCCTTAGGCCATACACGGACGTGTGAGACCCTTATGTTTGTACTTGGCAGTTGCGCCTATGATCGGATACGATGCTAAGACCCTCAGGATATGCAAGGCTGGCCTAGATTATGAGCTAATTCTAGGCGCCTCACGGGTGCCGAGAGCTGCGAGGATGTGGCACCGTGACAGTTGTATATGTGTCACTAGCATCACCACAACGAAGCAAAATGGGTCCTCAGAGAAGATTAGGAATATATGTTGGGTATGAGTCACCCTCTATTATTCTTTACCTCGAACCATTGATAGGAGATTTATTTACAGCTCGTTTTGCTGATTGTCAATTTGATGAAATAATTTTTCTAGAATTAAGGGGAGAGAAAAAGGAAATAAGAAGGGAACTGGAATGGAAAGTTTCATCTTTACATCATGTTGATCCTCATGCATCTATATGTGAGTAAGAGGTTGAAAAGATAATCAATTTGCAAAGAATAACAAATCAAATGTCAAATGCATTTACTGATTCGAAACGAATAACGAAATCACATATTCCAGCTGCTAACGTTCCAATTCGAATTGATGTCCCTGCAGGACCATCTACTGGTGCTATTGCTAATGACTTTAATATACGCCAGAAGCGGGGTAGACCATTGGGTTCTAAAGACAAAATCCTAGAAAGAAGAAAATATTAAATAATTCTAGCAGCACTATTGAAGAATCACATGAAATGGATCAAGATGTTATTGTTCATGATAATATTCCTGAAGAAAATCATTGACATGTATATCAAGAAAATGAGGAAAAATCAATAAGTTTCCTTAGTAAAGGAGGAAATCTAAATTGAGTGACAACAGTAATTGATGATGTTTTTGCTTACAATATTGCACTTGATGTTATGAAAGATAGTGAAGATATTGAGCCTCAAACTATTAAAGAATGTCAATAAAGACATGATTGGCCAGAATGGAAAGATGCAATTCAATCTGAATTAAATTCACTTGCTAAACGTGAAGCTTTTGGACCAGTAGTCCAAACACCAAAGGGTATGAAACCGATCGGATACAAATGGGTCTTTGTACAAAAACAAAATGAGCATAATGAAATTACAAGGTATAAAGCACGCCTTGTGGCACAAGGATTTTCACAAAGACTTGGTATTGATTATGAGGAAACATATTCTCCTGTTATGGATGCAATTACTTTTCAGTATCTTATCAGTTTAACAGTGCATGAAAAACTTGAAATGCATTTAATGGATGTGGTTACAGCCTATCTATATGGCTCACTGGATAATGACATTTATATAAAAATCCCTGAAGGATTTAAAATGTTTGAAGCATATAGTCAAATTCCAGAGAATTATATTTAATCAAATTACAAATATCCTTATATGGATTAAAACAATATGGGCGTATGTGGTACAATCGCTTTAGCACATATCTGATAAAAGAAGATTATATAAATAACCCAATTTGTCCATGTATTTTTATCAAAAGATCAACATCTGAATTTGTTATTATTACTATATATGTTGATGATATAAATCTCATTGGAATTCCAATAGAGCTCCAAAATGCAGCTAAGTATTTAAAGAAAGAATTTGAAATGAAAGACCTGTGAAAGATAAAATTTTGTCTTGGTTTACAAATTGAGCATTTACCAAAAGGAATCTTAATTCATCAATCTACTTATACAGAAAAGATTTTAAAACGATTTTGCATGGATAAAGCTCATCCATTAAGCAGTCCCATGATTGTTCGATCACTTGATATTAATAAAGATCTATTTCGACCTCAAGAAAAGGGTGAGGAACTTCTTGATCCTGAAGTACCATATCTAAGTGCAATTTGTGCACTTATGTGTCTTGCTAATACTATGAGACCAAATATAGCATTTTCTGTTAATTTGCTTGCAAGATATAGTTCTACTCCTACTCGGAGGCATTGGAATGAGATCAAACATATCTTGAGATATTTTTTATCTGGAAAATTGATATGAGTCTATTTTATTTCAATGAATCTAGTCCAAATTTAATTGATTATGCAGATGCAGGATATTTATCTGATCCACATAAAGCAAGATCTCAAATTTGCTATTTATTTACTTATGGAGGTACAACTATATCATGGTGATCTACAAAGTAATTTATAACTGTCACTTCCTCCAATCATGCAAAAATAATAACTATTCATGAAGCAAGTCGAGAATGGATTTGGTTGAGATCTATGATTCATTTTATTCGAGAAAAATGTGGTTTATCTCACAAAAATATACCTATAGTGTTATATGAAGATAATGCAGCTTGCATAGCCCAGTTAAAAGGAGGATTGATACCTATAGTGTTATATGAAGATAATACAGCTTGCATAGCCCAGTTAAAAGGAGGATTGATAAAGGGAGACAGAACCAAACATATATCACCAAAGTTCTTTTTCACATATGATCTTCAGAAGAATGGTGATATTAATGTACAACAGATTCGTTCAAGTAATAACATGGCAGATTTATTTACCAAGTCCCTGCCAACTTCAACATTCAAGAAAATAGTATACAAGATCGGTATGCGTCAGCTTAATGTTCTAAAAGCAGACTATCATTAGGGGGAGAAAATAAATTTTTAAGACAAAGAATACTGTACTCTTTTTTCTTCACTAGGATTTTTTTCCACTGGGTTTTTTTTCTAGTAAGGTTTTAACGAGGCATATTCTTTTGTGTAATAGATATTCAAGGGGGAGTGTTATAAAACTATATAATATAATGAATGTCCATAAGTTTATATTAAATATTTTTTATTTATTCAAAAGTTATATTTTTTGGAATAAAGGGTTATGTCCTTTGGGATAAGGGTTATATTTTTTAGTGTAAGGTTATATCTGTTAGAAATGACTTTTGGTACTTTATAACCCTTAATCCTATTGAATTTGTAACTACGATTAAGATTACAATAAGATCACTTCTCTCTACTCTCTCTTCTTCTATCTATTATATTCTTATATATTTTTTATTTATTATATTTCATAATAAAAAATAAAAAAAAAGATCTGTGGACGTAAACAAATGTATGAACAAAAGTCAAGAGCCATGTATACATTAACTTGGATCGGACTATAGTCCCGTTTTCGATTAAATCGATCAAACCAATCAGTTCTGTCCAATTCACAAAATCATGGTTATATCAATATTAAAATTAAATTTATATGGAGAAATATTAATTATTCATACTAGCAAAAGAAACTAAACTAAATTGAATCACATAATTTAATTTAATTTGACTCTTGATTTTGAAAAATATTTAATTTTTAACTTTATCAAAAATAGTTTTTGGTTCCTATCTTTTTTTAAAATAAATCAAATCAAAATAAATCAAACCTATTTAATATTGTTGTTATATAAAAAAATTCTATACATGAATATGTAAATTTAAGAATTTTTATTAATATTACGTAATGAAAAATTTAGTTGTTTTTTTTAGGAAATAAATAATAGTTCTTTTTATTGGAAAAAACTTGCTTACATCCGGTCCATAACCACTTATGGACCAAACAAATGAAGTTCAGAATTTTCTAAAAAATATTTTAATTTTATTCTTTTTTTTAAGTGTATGGTAAAAAATACTCTCATTCTAAATTTCATCGGTTTGATTTATGTGGTGGACCAAACAATCTAACAATAAAGACATCTAAAGTTCTAAACATTAAAATTTGATGGAAAATAAATCTATATATCTTAATAAAAAAAATTCAGATAATTAATTTGATAATTTTTTTAATATAATGGTTATGTATTTGAAAAAATTAATTACAAATAATCTATTTTCTTTCTGAATGGATGTGTAATATATATATATATATACACACCGATAGAACATGTAGGTTATACAGCAGAGATGGCCTTCAAGATAATTCAAACTCACTCTAGATTTTCTACAAGAAGTAAGAAAAAAAATTAGACCACGTCTAAGTGGCTGCTGCTGTATAGTATTTTGAATGAGAGAGATAAAAAGCTTATTCTGAAGCTTCCTCTGAGTTCATGTGGGGGAAGGGTGATGATTGGTACTGGAGTAGGGAAACAACCGGTGTATATTCTGTTAAAATTGCATACAGGTTTTCAACCTCTGTGCCTTTTGCGCCAGATTTGATTGAAATGAAGGCTTTTTGGGTTTTCTATAAGATTAAAAATCTGATATGGAGAGTGGGAATCAGCAGTTTAGCTGTCAAATCTCTTTTGCTTGCTCGCGGCATCGTTGATTCTCCTTGCCCTGCATGTGGTGCTATAACTGAAGAGTAGCTTCCTGTGTTTGTGGACTGTGCATTCACAAGGGGGTTTCAGAGTAGGACTGTGACATCACAGTATAATCCCCACTGGCCGTGAGGACAAAATTTTTTAATCCTCTCAGCAAAATGCATTTCCTTAAGGTCGAATTCCTATTTTCCTGAAAGTGGATCACTTACCACCCATCTAACAACTTATCGGTTATTTTCCTTTTTAACATATTTTTTAGAATAACCCACATCATTGTTGAATGGCTCTCGGGGAAATTATGTCACTGCCCCGATAACAATATCAATTCTGAAGTGCAGGCAAATAGTTACGGTTTAAAATAAAGAAATTTATAATTTTCGGATCCAACTGGGGGATTGATTAAGGTAGCAGAACCTTAATGACCATATGCCAGAATTACATTTCCTTGTGAATTAGTCAACCAAACATATTCTGAGTTTTAGTAATTATATCAATCCAATCAAATTATCATGATAATCATAGGTGCATTGACAGACACAGGCTAATAATAATTGCATATTATGTTCGGCATTGACTAAGATGGGCTTTATCCCATTCTGCAATGCTAAAAAGATATCATAGGTATCAACAGTTCTAAGTGACAACATTGATTAAGCATTAAAAATCGCTTGAAATGATTATTGAAAAATGATTATTAGTAAAAAATGCCGGCTTCTGTTGCCACTATTAACACGAATGGATCTAAATCCAGAAGACGGCAGCAACGATTAGAAAACAAGAAAATACATTTGTCGAAAGCCTATGTCTGTTTCAACAGAACAATTTCATGCCGGCAACTGAATGACATTGACAAGACCATGAAGAATACAATAAAAGGGCTCGTATACCATAATGCACCATAAACCATATAGCAGTTAACCCCTTTTGGCTTCATCAGAAATTCTTAAACAGAGGCTTCCAGGTTTAAATTCTTGACTTCTTGCAAACAAGACGGGCTTGACTGCTGGATTAGTAGTCTACTAGCCACTTATACGACAGATTAGTACGTAACATTACCCTCTTCAACACAAAATTTCTTCCTGTAACTACCCTATTTATACGAAATTAACAATGGGAAGCAACTCTACAGTCATTCAATATCATGTCGTCATCAACGACCCCAGAATGTCAACTGGCAGCATCAGATATGCACAAGAAATTGGAATAGAACTCAGCAAGCAAACACTAACAAATGCCACAGACTTCATAAGGACACTCTTGCAATTAAACGAAGAAACAGAGAGAAAAGGTGTGCAAGAAATCAGCTTGATCATTGAAGACATGGAAGGAGTTGCTTATACAGATGACAATGAGATTCATCTTAGCACAAAATATGTAGCAGATTATTCCAATAACTTGAAAAGTGAAGTTATTGGAATTCTTTACCATGAGATGACACATATATGGCAATGGAATGGTAATGGAAAAACTCCAGGAGGATTAATTGAAGGGATAGCTGATTTTGTAAGGTTAAAGGCCAATTATGCACCTAGTCACTGGGTGCAGCCAGGGCAGGGCGAGAGGTGGGATCAAGGGTATGACGTTACAGCTAGGTTTTTGGATTACTGTAATGATCTTAGAGATGGGTTTGTAGCTGACCTTAATAAGAAAATGAGGAGTGATTATAGCGTTGAGTACTTTATTGAGTTGCTAGGGCAGCCTGTCCATCAGCTTTGGAATGAGTACAAGGCCAAGCATACTAGGTAGAGGTATTGGCTACTAGCCGAAGAAAATGTATGTCTGAGAATATCTTTCCCCTAAGTAATTTCTGGTGATTGTTATAATTAAACACCTTAATTATAATTATCTTTAATTATTTAGAGTTGCAAAATCAATTTGAGATATTTAATCAGATTAACAAGGCAATAACCCTCTTTTACAACAAAGAGTGAATCACGACAGGCCTTCTTCACCATCACTTTTCTCTTACCAAAATTTCGTTCCGCAATTCATATTCATAATCAGGTAATCCAGTGGCTGAATACATAACCCAGAACATATAAAGAAGAAAGTTTTTAATTCAATTTTGTTTACAAGTCCAGACACTTTACATGGACAAGGTATCCAAGCACTTGAAGATTTGTGATTACTTATGAATTCACAATTACGTTAATTACTTAAAGCTGGTAATGCTATACTATTCAGTTCTATATCTATAAAACTACAGCAGTTTATGCCAATTGTGATGCAATTCTAACTCTAGAAACTTGAGCTTTGTTGACAATGATGAATTGTATATGAGGCTACAATACACAAGTTAAGAAGTTGCATGTTCTACTCACACAGAAAGCCAACATACCAATAGCAGCAATGAGTAATCAGACTAGAAGTAATATTGAGTGACATTAAAGGGGCCGAAACCAAAATGTAAGGTAGGGAGAAAACATACATACAGAACATAGCCAGACGCATTCTCATCACTGATAGAAAATGCAAGGGTTATTTTTCACAAATGGAGCTGTGTCTCTAACCAGAATCTCAGTAACAAAGCATAAACTTCACCCAAAAGTTTGTCAAGAATCCAATGGCCTAATGGCTGACACAACTTCATTTATGGATTGGAAACGCCTCCTTTCCTTAAGAAGAAGTTTTGCAAACTCAAGTGCCTGCCTCTCACATTCAGCTCGTTTGCTAGCATCTTTAATTGATTCAAAATCCTCAACATGGGCTACACCAACAATTCTCCTTGCAATTTGGAAAAATACAACAATATCAATGTGGCATACAGAATCAATAAAATTCAAGAATTAGGATCTCATACCTAATTTTAAAATGTAAAACATATGATAAATATGATACAGAAATACAAGTTACAAACTGTATTCCTTTAGGTTGGGCTGGATTAAAAGTAAAAAATTTTCAGAGTATGCTTTGTAAGGAGAAAAGCTGGTTCATCTCAAATACCCACATAAAGATGGTTCCTTCTTCATACTACCATGCCTTGTTTAATCTTTGTGAACTTAATATTATGTTTAGTAGCTCAGAACAGAATACTGGAAAGAAGAAGCAATACATCCCACCCAAATTAGTATGATCTAACTTTGTGAACTACCATTTAATAACATTACCTCAACAATCTAGCTGAAAGTCTAAACTCAATGCCACAAGTTATGAAAGCATAGCATGTCCAATAAACATTTATGGAGGTATGATCCCGCTATAATTGGATAGTCTGACAAGATCTTACAGAAACGAGAAGATATAATGATCAACAGTAACAGCAGCACTTGTAATAATAGTATTTTATGCATTTTAAATCAAATACTTAAGTTCCAGTTTATTTCAGACAGCGTTTAATGTTGTTAGAAACAACCTAATGAGCTATCAAAAGCTAAAGTTGCATGGAAATGCAAAAGTGTTGAAGCTCTAGCTAAGCCACAGAATTGTAGAAGTAACGACAGTAATACATCTCAGAACAAGCACAAGGAAAATACAAAATATGAAGTACGAATCTATGATCTCACCGTATCATTTTGGCTGCACCAAATCCAAGGGTGTCATGGAACAAATCTTTCAAAAATTTTTCCTGGACAAGATGAAGAACCTCAGGGTTGTTATAAATTGCTGGAAGATATGCATCACCAGGTCCATCCTTATGCTCATCCCAAAGACCAATGAATTTTTTGTAGAAAAGATTCCATGTTTCTTCCATTGTCTTTAAAATCCACTCTTTATAGGACTGCATTAGAATGTGACTTCCAGACATAAACCTCAATTATAATTAATAACAACATACTACAAAGGAATCATTTATATTTAATAGTTAGTAATGCAAATTTACATTATACAAATTTATATTATTGTGTGAAAGAGCCTGATGTGTCTTCCTGTACAGAGAATATAGGCTTATTATCAATTCGAACTTTATTATTTAAAATGTGCATTGCTTTCTATTTACTATTGGTTTAGAATTTTGAATTTCTAATTCAGATAGGCTGAGAAAAGAGTCTTCAAGTCTCAGTGAATGTCTTCAAAATCAAGTAATACTGGTCTGAGAACACATTTCCTAACAGTTAAATCAATACAGTTTGCATGTTTACATGGTAAAAATGTATATTTAGGATTTTTTTTTTTTTTTTTATTTTAGCTCAATTTTTTTCACTTATTTTATTTAGACAACGAGCCACAGCCCTCAGGAATTGAAATTGAACACCAAAAAAAGTGTTTTGAAAAGTTACCTAACAGATGATCAGCCACAATTGACATAACAGTACTTTTAGCTCCCATTATGTTTCACTTTCACCCTTTTTAATCATGGGTTCCTAAATTCATACCCATACCATTGCAAAACAGCATTTCACATGTTTCACATTGTTATGAGCATTACAAAGGCCCCTTTTGTTACCTTTCATTGGTAACACCAACACTCTTACCTCCACAGCTCACACTCCAAGTGCACTAGAGAGCTTTTCTCAGCTGCTTTGCTCTGTAATCAAGCTTGTTTGTAAGTCAAAACTTTACTTTCCACCAGACATCTTACTTCATCTAGAAACTCCTCAATTTGATGTAAAAACTATTTAACAAGAGTTTATTTATGATAGTATGCAATATTTTTCAGTGAATTATTATTATACTGAGTCTAATGCTTTCAGACACCTTGTTACTTTTGAAAATAAGTTTACAGCAGCAGCAGTGCAGTGCTCGCCACAACCATTAAGCTGGCAGCAAATCTCTGACACTGTGATTGCTTCCACAGGTATGGTTTAGAAGCATGCCTTGAAGCTTGAATAAATTCACTTAATGGATAATAAGTAAGATAGCAAATGATAGATAATGTAAACATAACGATCTCACAAGAAAGCAATCCAGCTTTAATGGTGTTACTAAAATCTAGAAATAACGAAACATAGGCATGAAGATTTAACGGAAAGAATACTAAATGCAGGTAACAATATTTAAGCTAAAATTGAAAAGCATTCAGTTAAGGGTGACATCAAAATAATATCAACAGAGAAATAAACAGAGTGATGAAACACGACATCATAAAGCAACAACGAAAGACATAAAATAAATAAACAAGAAGGGTGAGAAAAAAACTCAAACATACCTTACGATCATCTACCGAACTCGCATGGCCATCTTGAGAAAAGTACGCCAAAATCAAGTTTCCAATAAAAGCTCCAATATCAAAACCCATTGGACCATAGAATGCAAATTCTGGATCTATAACCTGAGTTGAAGAGGAAGTAACCATGACCGAACCAGTGTGGAGATCTCCATGTATTAAGGCTTGAGCTTGTTCACAGAACCTATGAGATAGACAAGTCTGATACATTAGATGATGAATTCATTAAAACATGTTATGGAGCAATGAACTAAGAAGACGGAAACAATACTTCGATTTCAATTCAGCAACTTCAAGCTTTAAAATGTTATCCTCCCGGACAGACACAGCATCCTGATCAAGGTAAGGGGAAGTCCAATGGTTGTATTCGGATAACTTGTAAGGGTCAGAGAAAACAACCTGCTCAGTGAGCCTGCATAACTCCACATTCCCACAGAATTCAGCAACTGCATAAAGCATTTAAGTGAGTATCTTGGCAACATTTCTTCAAGATTAGCATTGCTAATACAACAATCAGAAATTCTTTTGTACATATATAACAAATGAATCAAAATGAACTACAAATGGGAGATAGAAATGCTAACCAGCACGTTTATGCTCAGTCGTAGTAAGATACAAAAGGGAAGTATAAAAAAGAGTCTTTGCCATATAGTCTGATATGTGTTCTGCTAGATGAGGGTACTTAACTCCGGCAATTAACCCTTTTCGGAGAATAATATGTGGCGGCTCCAAGTATCGCATAGCAATCAAAGACATAGTACGGTCAAAATGGTAAACTTCAGGAACATGTTCAGGCGACAATTTTCCATGCTCTTTAAGTGCACGACCCTCAAAATAAGCTCTTTCCTTAGTCATAGGCCATGATTCTCCGATACAACGTATATAAGGAAGTGCCTACACTTGTACGCAACAAAATAAAAACACGACCTTAACATTTCAAAATTATTTCCAAATGGTTGCATCTGATTTCATCCAAGAGAAGGAAAATATCAATTTGAATACAAGAATAGTTTAGCTCAACAATCGACTGATTAAAACAATATAGTTAAATTATCAAACAGAAATTAGATGTAACATAACAAAACTGAAAACACAATCGCAAGTTTCAACTTTTACCTGTTTGATGACAAAAGAGCCAGCAGAGCCAATAACAATGTAGACAAAATTTAGATTCCCATCTCCAACTTCTTTAACCTCTAAATTATCGAACTCGTTACCAATCTTGTTCGACAGAACAAGAGTGGACTTTATGTACTCAATCAAAGCCTTCTCATCCAGTGGCCTAAACTTAGAGAATGACATTTTGATCGCAGACGGTGGCCGCGGAGGTAGTAGCAGTGGTGGTGGACCTGGTGCCGGTGGTGGGGATGGTAGGAGTGGTGGTTTCTATAGAGAGGTAAAGGGAATGCTAGTATTTGTAAAGGTAAATAAGGTCACATTGTCAAAAATGAGACGTGACCCATGCGAGACTTTTGGAATAGTCAATTGGGAATGCGGTTCATTGAATGTGGTCGTTTGTGATCATTGAAAGAGTTAGGATTATTTCAGGATAGCGTGTTATGGCAGCATAGCCATTTGTAATAAGATTCAGTGGGGGAAAAATCATAATTGTTGATATTTTTTTTATAACAAAATTATAACGTATCTTTTTATCGTATAAGGATTAAACGCATCTCTAAAGAAGGACGAAAAATATAGATATGATTAAATCTTAAAATTACATTAGAATTAAAAGATTTTTTATAATAGAGTCGGGATATTAGTAATTTAAAAAAAAAATAATTATTTTTTTCCACTAGTGAATTAAAGATGTTCAATTAAATAGTGAGTCCACTTTTATTATTTTAAATTCAAAATCTAATACTAATCGTAGTAATTGGAGGTTAGCATAGAGTGCTAAATAAGTTTGGTTTGATTGACTTTTTTACTTATATACACAACCATCCTACCTTTTAATTCATACTAATATCATTTCGGATTGCGGTCGTCATCATCATTGTATAATAAAGAAGAATCATAGATATTGATGTAACTCTATTTACTTTATTTTGAAAATTATTCTCTAATTTATAAATATAATGTCTTCTCTTATGGTTTAAGTTTTTTTTACTTTCTTATTTTCCTTCATATGCTAGTTTAAGAGTGATATTTCACTTTAATTAGAATAAAAAATTTTAATTCTTCATTACATATATAAAATATAATTATATATATGCACCTCATTTTTTTAGCAATTTACTTAATACATATATTTTACATCTAAAAAAGCAAAAAATTATATAATTTTACGAAGCACAGAAGACCGTCGTGAACTCTATTTGAAGAGTAGAATCTTTTAAAAATTCGAGCATTTAGTTTTAATTTAATTAGAAAAAATTGAAAATTTTAGATTGGTTTTAATTTAATTGGGAAAAATTGAAAATTTTAGATAGAATATATCAAATACCTCTTTGTAATTTATGACACATATAGCTCTTTAAAAATTATTCTCGTATTTATGATTTTTAAATGGTTTTTTTTTTTATCTTCTCTTATAATTGAACTTTCACTTTAAGTAAGGCAGGCTTAGGAGAAGAGGGATAGGCTGTAGCTCCACCATAGTTATCGATTTTCTTTATCTCTTGGAGGTTGCCAACAAGAGGGTGGGTGATGGTTGTTAACACAGATGACAGCTCTAAGAGGGACGATACTGTTTTGAGAGCCTGTGGAGCGGTCTTTCGAACGGATGTGGTAAATGGATTTTGGATTTCCAGGCAAGCTTGGGTTCCAAAAATGCTCTCGAGGCAGAATTATGGGACATTATATTTGCTTTACAGATAGTCTGGAACTCTGGGTGGCGTAGGATTCAAGTGCAGGTTGACTCTCAGCTGGCTTTGGGGTTAATTCAATAGGTGGTCAAGGCAACTTCAAGGGTTCGAGACCTGGTTGAGAAACGTAGGGAGCTTATGATGAGAGAATGGGAGGTCTCGTTGGTGAAAATTTATCGAGAGGCCAAAAGGGTGGCTAACTACTTAGCCACTCATGCTCAATCTCAATTGTTTGGGGTTTAGATTCTCCAGGATTAGCCTCCAGGGGTTTGTAGCTTAATGGATGCAGATGCAGTTAGGGCCCCTTGGCCTCGTGTTGTTTCTTACGATGTTTAAATTTCCTCCCTTAGTTAAAAAAAATACATTTAAATTATATTATTATTTTATGACGTGCATTGCACGTTGACTATGTTCATTATATATTTATATATTTTTAATTTTTTTATCTATATAATATTAAAATATATATTTTTAGCTAAATTAAAATAAATGCAATTACTTAATTTATATTGAATTTCGTCGTATAACAAGCCATTTGTATTGTTATTTCTTATGCATTTAATTTTATTTTATTTGTAATGAAGTGATATCAAAATAAAATCTAACTCAATCCCTAGACTTAATCTTTTAGTTTTTAATTTATAAATGTATATTCTTAAAACCTTAATAAGTGCAAAAAAAAAATTAAGTCATCACTCAATCTCCAACCTCTTATCATCAACCTCAAATCAATATTAATATACAACTATAATGAAAAATAATAATAATTAACTATTTTCTATTGCTTGTTAAAGAAAAGAAATGAGTAGAGCAGATGATCTAAATTAACAATGGTAATTACAATGATTACAATGATAGTATTACTTACCTAGTACATAGAGAAATAAATATATGCACAAATACACAAATTCTTGAAATCCAAAAAGTAATCAAAAACAGAAATATACAGTTCTTATTTTTTCTATATTTTTTGCTGCTTGGTAAAGAAAAGAAATGGGCAAATAATCCAAATTGATAATGGTAATTATTTTAGCTATAGTGACGGTGTTAATTATCTTGTACATTAGATAAATGAATTTATACATGGACACATAAATTCTTGAAACCCCAAAAGTAACCAAAAATAAAAATATGTAGCTCTCATTTTTTCTAATTTTATAAATAATATTTTCTTTCAAGTCAAACAGATTTAGAATATAATAAAAAAATATTAAGAAAATTAAAAATATTTAATTATCAAGAGGCCATCTATTTATTGTAAAGGAGATATAAATCTTTTATTAAATTAAAGTGACTGTAGTTATAAATTAATTTAGTAATGAAAACGAAAATAAAAAATAAAAAAATTATTATTAAGAGTAGAATTCTTTTTAGAACTCAATATATAATAAAAAAATAAATTACTAAAAAAATTATCAATTTGAATATAAAACATCAACATTTTCTTTTAACTAGAAATTCTGTAATTTAATGAAATTTGATATTGATAGATAAGAAGAAAGATTATAGCCGACTCAATAAATGAAAATCACAAACCAAATTAATAATGTTAGGATCTAACTTTGTTTTTCTATTTTTATAAGTTGCAAATTTAAAATTAATTAATTAATTATTAAAAAAATTACATAAAAGAATCGTTTTAGCCTCGCCAAATAAACCCTCAATTTTCCTTACAACCATATAAAAAAAGAAGAATATACTTTTTTTTCTTTTTTTATTATCTATATGTATTTATTTAAAAAATAATTTTTAGAAATCAAATAATAAAATGTAATTTTTTTCTTTTTTTTTTCACAACCACAATTAGAGCTAACACCTGGTGTGTCTATAAAGAGATAAAGTATTTTCAGTGAGTATTTGATATATTTATGAGAATCGAACTCTTGATTTCACCAAAAAGAGAAGAACATCGAATTACTCATCCAAACATTCATTTATATAAAATATATTTTTTGAATTAGTTACAACTAAAACTATTTTAGGATATTCAAAATTTCAATAAGGGCGATATTAAAAATTTTATTATTTTCTCCCCTATTTGCACATTTATATATAGTATAGATTGTACCTACATTGTATACATATTAATTTTTTAACAATTTAATTAACACATATATTTTACACACACAAAAAAATAAGGCTTAATCACAAAAAAAAAAAATTGAACTTATGAGTTTTTTTTTTCAAATTTGACTAATACTTTTGATTTTGTAATCAATCCTTATACTTATTTTTCTTTGTCGATTGTAGTGTCCATTTAGATCTGTTAATATTTGTTGATTTGTTTGTTAATAAGGTCTAATTTTTTTTCACATCACGTCCATATGGACATGTCATGTAATAAAGCTAATTTGAATATAAAAACGCTTAATCACAAAAAAAAAATCTGAACTTATAAGTTTTTTAAATTTAACCAATACTTTTAATTTTGTCAATCAATACCATGTACATATTTTTCTTTGTTAATTGTGGCTTCCATCTAGAGTATGCTAATATTTACTGATGTGTTTGTTAACTTTCAATTTTTTTCCAGATAACATTCACATAGACACATCAAATAAGAAAACTAACTTGAACATTGTAGACACCTAAATTTTATTTAAGTTAATTTAATTATTAACTTAATTATTTAATTAGCCAATTAAATTATTGGTTAGTTAAATTAAATAATTTATTTTAGTAATCAATCGAAATGTTTAAGTGGTTATTAAAATAAAGTTATTGGATAAATATCATTTACTGCATAAATAAATAATGTAGTAAAGTCCAATAAAAACGAGCCAAGTGGATCAATTAAATTAAATATTGGTTAATAAATCAGGCATCTACATGAGTTAAGTGACACAGCAGCAGCCAATAAGAGCTTGCTAAATGGACCAATCAAATTACATGGGGACTCCCTCAAATCTCTATAAATAGGAGGCCTCTCTTTACATATGGGGGACATATACATGCATAAGACTCATAGAGAAAAAGACAGAAAAGAAGCCTCGAATCTCTGTTGAACTCAAGACTCAAAAGTTCTCTCTTAAGTTCAAAGAATAAGTTCTACGTCAATTCAAGATCAACTCTCCTCGGCTCTTGAATCGTCAAACACTCATTCTTTGTCAATTCAACGTTAAGTCTTTTCGACTATTGAATCGTGTTTAAGAACAAATCCTTCGACCCTTAAATCGCGCTCCCGACAAAAAGAAGAATCAGAGGATAATCTTCATTGTAATAGAAGATTTCATTAGAGATTGTATCCACTACATCACAAATACAATTTGTATTTTGTAATTGTTTGCTTCTTAATTTCAGGAATAAATTTTACGTCTGCAGATTTCTGGCACGCCCAGTGGGACCTCTCTACCTCTCATCTCTTTGCTTTGCAATTCTCGGAGTTTTAATAAAACCAACTGAAAGATTCGATGGTACCAAGAAAGATCATTTTCACCTCGAAGGTCGCACAAACTGGCGCCTCAAGTGTCCTTAGTGTTGGATCCACTGCCGATTCGAGTCCTGATGCAAACATCAAGATGAAGTATGTCATCGAAATTTATGCAAAGATGACCGCTCTTCCTCAACAAACTATTGTTGCCTCGCTAGTTTCGGTGGAGTCAGCTGAGAAAGGTGCCTCCCAAAAGTGATCGACTGCTTCAGCAGTAAACTCTTCTGATGTCATGTCTGTTATGATGACTAGAACTACATCAGCGGAAGAACTAGATGCTCTGAAGTTGCAATTAGAAGCTCTCAATCATGCTTTTCAGGAGAAAGACAACCAAATTGCCTATCTCATGAACAGGCTGGATAGCGTGACTAGAAAGAGTCAAAAGTTTGAAAAGGATGAGTCTGCATCAAAGGAGTTCATCTCACCACCATCAAAAGAGACGCGATCAAGGGAGACCGTAGAAAAGGGTGTCAAACTTGCTGTTGACGACTCAATCTCGACTGTTCAACTGAAGCAGCTGATTAAAGAAGCCCTAAAAGATCAGTTGGAGACGACGATGCAACCTTCTTATACCTACTCGAAGCCATATACTTTGAGGATCAACATGATGAGGATGCCATCAAATTACCAACCTCCCAAGTTTCAACAGTTTGATGGAAAGGGAAATCCAAGATAGCATGTGGCTCACTTTGTGGAAACTTGCAACAATGTTGGCACTGACGGTGATTTGCTCATCAAGCAATTCGTTCGGTCCCTGAAGGGAAATGCCTTTGATTGGTACACGGATCTCAAGTCGGGTTCCATTGATAGCTGGGAACAACTAGAGCAGGAGTTCCTCAATCGCTTTTACAGCACCAAATGCATAGTAAGCATGATTGAACTCACAGCTACTCACCAGTGGAAGGAGGAATCTGTGATTGACTATATCAAAAGATGGAGAAGTCTCAGTTTGAACTGCAAGGATCAATTGTTTGAGTCTTTGGCAATTGATATGTGCATCAAGGGCATGCATTGGGGCTTGCGCTACATCCTGCAGAGGATCAAGCCTCATACTTTTGAAGAATTGGCTACCTGGGCTCATGATATGGAACTTAGCATTTTTTATCATGGGAGTCAAAATTTCCCAGTTTAAGAACTAAGAAAGGGAAAAGATAAGCCAGAGGCGCGAAAGTTGCCAAACCATCTGTTAAGTTAAAGGGTAAGCAATCTATGGCTGTAACAGCAAAGCCAATCAAGTTGCAGCCTAAGGTTGAAAGCAAGCAGCATATAAAGGCCACTCCTCTTCAGCTTGTAGAAAGAAAGAAGGTTATGTTGAAGGAAAGGTAGGAAAAGAGCTATGCCTTTTTCGATTCTGATACTTCAGACATGCTGGATGAACTATCCAATTGCCAGAGATGAAGCGCCCGGAGGAAGCAAATTGGGTGGATTATCCAAATTACTGCAAGTATCATAGATTGATTAGTCATCCAGTCCGGAAGTGCTTCGTCATGAAGGATAAAATTATGGAGCTTCAGAGGAGTGGTGTCATCACTTTCGATGAGGAGGAGGTGACTACTAATATGGTGACAATAGCAGTTGGTGAATCGCCAATCTCAACAAGAAGAGAAATAATAAGGTTTGGCTCTTTGGACCCGGTTCAAATTGAGGTGTCTGTTCCAAACCAAGTTTCTCTGCCAAATGAATTTAGTTTGCTACAAGGAGGTGGGAGCACTGTTGGGGGCAATGAGCTTGCTGAAAACCAGTTTGAAGATGAAGGATGGACTTTGGTTACTCGCAAAAGATGTAAAAGGAGAAACCTACTTCCATCTAAGGAGGCTCTGAAGAGGAATAAGGTGTTGAAGGAACTTGTCAAGTTAGCTTCCTCGTGGATTCAAACAAAGTCCCGAAAGCCAAAAGGGATTTTCAAATCACGGGCAGAAGACTGTATGAAGCAAAAGCCCAGGCAACCAATCACTTTGGCAGAATACATGCTGAAAGAGTTAATGGCTGCCAAACTTTCTTTCCCATGGTGTCCCCTTATTTTGTACGTTGTTGCGCAAGAATGCTCTTTGGGAGTATTATTAGCTTAAGAAAATGATGAAGGAAAGAAGAACGCACTATATTATCTCAGTAGAATGCTAACTGGTGCTGAGTTGGACTATTCGCCAATCGAAAAGATATGTCTAGCATTAATGTTTGCTATAAAAAAACTGAGGCATTATTTGCAGGCTCATTCAGTTTGATTGATTTCACGGGCTGATCCCATCAAATATTTGATGGCCAAACCAGTTTTGTTTGGAAGGTTAGCAAAGTGGCTCTATTACTTCAAAAGTTTGAGATAACATACATCCCACAAAAGGCAACAAAAGGCCAAGCTCTTGATAATTTCCTTGCAAATCATTATATTCCTGATGATTGGAAGTTTTCTAAAGAGTTGCCAGATGAAGAAGTTTTCCTTATTGAAGTTCCACAACCTTGGAGAATGTTCTTTGATGGAGCGTCCAGTCAAATGGGTGTAGGAGCTGGGGTTGTTTTCATCACTCTAGAAGGAGAAATTTTACCTTTCGCATTCAATTTAGTCGAGAGATGTTCAAATAATATGGCGGAGTATCAGGCTTTGATACTTGGTCTAGAAATGGCAATTGACATGGAAATATCTAACTTAAGGGTATTTGGAGATTCAAAGTTAGTAATCAATCAAGTACTTTCTTTATATGAGGTAAGAAAGCCAAAATTATTTTCTTACTTCAACTATGCTGTTAAACTGCTCTCTCAATTTGATAGTGCTTCCATCGAGCACATATTGCAGAAAGAAAATCGGCAAGCTGATTCCTTAGCAAATTTGGCATCAACTCTAGCATTGCTATATGAAGAAGTGAAGGTGCCAATATGCAAAAGATGGGTAATACTGCCTATGCTGGATATTGAACTCGAAGAAGTGGATGTTGTCTTTGTATACCAAATTGATAAAGAAGATTGACGACAACCTCTTGTCAATTATCTGGAGCATGGAAAGTTGCCAGATGATCCAAAGAAGAAAGCTGAAGTACGACGTCGGGCTTCTCGCTTCATATATTTCAAAGGCACACTTTATCGTTGCTCTTTTGATGGAGTCTTTCTACGCTGCCTTGGGGAGGAAGAAGCTATCAAAGCTTTGGAAGAAGCGCATTCAAGTGTTTGTGGTGCACATCAATCTGGGCCAAAGTTGCACTTTTAGATTAAAAGGATGAGGTATTATTAGCCAACGATGATAACGGATTGCATGGATTACGCCAAAAGATGTCAAGAGTGTCAATTGCATGCAAACTTAATTCATCAACTGCCTGAACTGCATCACCCAACAGTAGCATCATGGCCTTTCGAAGCTTAGAGATTGGATGTTGTTGGGCCGCTTCCAAAAAATTCAAGTGGTCACCTGTACATTCTTGCTACTACTGATTACTCCTCAAAATAGGCTGAAGGTGCTCCGTACAAAGAAATCAAGAAGGAGACTGTGGTGAGTTTTATTAGAATAAAAATCATTTATCATTTTGGTGTGCCTCGATACATCATAACTAATAATGAAAATGGAAGGGAGTTCTACAATAAAGCCATAGACAAGTTATGTGAGCAATTCAAATTCAAGCAATATAATTCATCCATTTAAACAAGTTCATAAACAAATCTCGAGGGGGGTATATGTAGACACTTAAATTTTATTTAAGTTAATTTAATTATTTAATTAACCAATTAAATTATTGGTTAGTTAAATTAAATAATTTATTTTAATAACCTATCAAAATATTTAAATGGTTATTGAAATAAAATTATTGGATAAATATTATTTACTGCATAAAAAAATAATGTAATAAAGTCCAATAAGAATAAGTCAAGTGGACTAATTAAATTAAATCTTGGCTGATAAATTGAGGGTCTACATAAGTCAAGTGATGCAGCAGTAACCAATGGGAACTTGCAAAATGGATCAATCAAATTATATGGGGATTCCCCCAAATCTTTATAAATAGGAGGCCTCTTTTTACATACAGGGACAAAAAAAAACGGGTAGAGAAAAAGACAGGAAAGAAGCCTCGAAGCTCTGTCAAATTCAAGACTCAAAAGTTCTCTCTTAAGTTTAAAGAATCAAAGTTCTACGTCAATTCAAGATCAAGTTTCCACGACTCTTGAATCATCAAACACTCGTTCTTCGTCAATTCAATATAAAATCTTTTCGGCCGTTGAATCGTGTTCAAGTTCAAGTCTTTCGACTTTTGAATCATGCTTCCAACAAAGAGAAAAATCAGAGGACAATCTTCATTGTAATAGAATATTTCATTAGAAATTGTATGCACTACATTACAAATATAATTTATATTTTGTAATTATTTGCTTCTTAATTTCAATAATAAATTTTATGTCTACAAATATAAAAATAAATTAAACGATATTATTTTGCAGCTGGACCCTATATTCAGTATTTTGATATTTTGTTTGCTATTTTTTGAGAATAAATAAATATTAGATATTTTTATATGACATGTAAACCAGTAGATGAGTTCTCATTTGTCAAAATATATGGTCATGTACAAAAAATTGATGCCTCAATTTATTTTAAGGTTGATGATAAAAAAAATTAAAATATTGAAGATAAGTCCAACTATAAAATAATGTCGTTTAATATATTTTTATGTTCAAGTTAACTTTATTATGTGGCGTGTTTACGTGAACATGATCTGAAAAAAAAATGGATACAATTAATGGATATATTGACAAATATTAATAAATTCTAACGTAAGCTACAATTGACAAAAAAAATAAATATATAGTATTGATTGATAAAATCAAAAGTATTAGCTAAATTTTAAAAAAAGTTTATTAGTTTAAGCTTTTTTTTTTATTAAATTTTTTATGTTCAAGTTAGCTTCTTATATGATATATTTACGTAGATGTAATTTAAAAAAAAACTAAATCCTATTAATAAATATGTTAACAAATATTAATATATTCTAGTGAGAGTTTATAGTTAATAAAAAAAATAAATAAAGATATTGATTGAAAAAATTAAAAATATTTACTAAATTTAAAAAAAAAAAGAAGAAGGATAAGTTTAGATTTTATTAATAGTTAAAGGCAAAAAATAAACATTATACAGTCGTCGTGTGAATCACGATAGCCGCCTAGTTGCAACAAACTGCATGATATGTGAAGAGATGGCAAAAAAGGAAGTCCGCCCAAATTTCAAAGTGAAACAAACGCGCTTCCTTTCGCGGGTGGGATAAGCTCCAAAATTTGTCGAAACTCACCTACCGCTATGCGCACGTTACGCAGCCAAATCGTCCTCTTCCAACTTCTTTAGCTCGCAACTGGACTGGAGCCACTTGAACTGGCTTCAATCTAATCCAATTCCATTAAATGGAGATGCCAGCGTCCATAATCTGTGCAACAATCTTCTGTCTTTTAATCTCGGCAACCTTCGGACAACCCACCGCCGATGAATTCAATCACCGGTTCCGATCACCAGGCGAGACCTTATGCGGTCGGCTCATCGAACCTGCCGGTTACCCTTGCACCGAACACACTGTACCTCTCTTTCTCTCTAATTCCTTCAGTTTCTTGATTTAAATATTTCCGAGCTATTTGTATTATTTGTCGATGTTAAAAGTATACTTCATTTTCAGGAATTTGAATATATTTATGGTGTTTAGACTTCTCAACCAAACAGACAAATTCTAAACTTTCACTATTTTGTGACAATTAAATATTTAATTGTAGCAATTCGCAAACTTTGACTTATTTTCTATAAAATTTTGTTTGGAATGGAATTCAAATGCATGATAATTGAAAATTCCAGTGCGTGTATCTTCTTTTTTTCTCCCATGAGGGTGAAACTTCTGAGTGATCGGAAAATTTTTTTGAATATCTAGCTGTTGCTTTGGTTTCCAAAAAGGATTCAAGTTTTGGTGAGTGATTAGGTTATCTATTACGAAACTTTTCCAGATACAAACGAAGGATGGTTACTTATTGGCTCTTCAACGTGTGTCATCACGTAATGGGAATCTAAGGCTGCAAAGTAGCTCTCCTGTTTTGCTTCAACATGGACTCTTTATGGTGAAATTCCTACCATTTTGCTTAGTATTATTTTACATTGATGCTTCTTATGTTGAGTATTTGATAAAATCCTGTCCTTATTGATGAGTTATTCAATTGAATCTTTTATTCAATTTATGGAAAAGGGACTCTCTTGCAACCTAATAAAATATGAAATTGAAGCAAATATTTTTTATTGTTGAGACCCTTAGGATATTGTTCAGACATCGAAAAGTTTGTTTAGAATGGAGAAATTTCGTTTTTTGGATCATTTAATCTTAATGATATCACCTAATTTTGAAATGCTAACAGGCAGGTGATTCATGGTTTTTGGACTCTCCAGAGAAATCTTTGGGCTTCATCCTTGCAGATCAAGGATTTGATGTATGGGTTGGAAATGTACGTGGAACATTTTGGAGTTATGGCCATGTATCTTTGTCAGAGAGAGACAAGGTAGACGGAACCTATAAAATATGCCCATCTCTCTGCTTCTGTGACTCAAGGCATCCAATGGCTGGGTTCTTGTAGTGGAGGGCCTGATATTGGAGGCACAAAGCCTGTTATTTTTCTCGCTTTGATTATCTGCATCCTGAGTTTATTTGTCAGGATGTCTTTTGATTACAGGAATTTTGGGATTGGAGCTGGCAGGAATTGGCTCTATATGACCTTGCAGCAATGATAAACAACATATATTCAACAACAAACTCCAAAATTTTTGTTGTTGGACATTCACAGGTTTAACATACGGTAATTGACATTTGCATTTGGCTTTGGCTCCTTGCTCAGTGTTAACTTACTTTATTGACTTAACCTGCAGGGAACAATCATGTCTCTGGCAGCTCTCACACAGCCAAACATAGCAGAAATGGTTGAAGCTGCTGCTCTTCTTTGTCCAATATCATACCTGGAACATGTAAATGCTCCGCTGGTGCTTAGAATGGTTAGTGTGCATCTTGACCAGGTACATTTGGTTTGCTATTCTTTGCATTATCTTTTTGCTGATATTAGTGACAAAATGACTAATATTTCTTTTCTCACAGATGGTTCAGGCCATGGGCATACATCAACTGAACTTTAGAAGGTCTTATTCTCCTCTCTCTTTCTCTTTCCCTCTAATTTTTTCCTTTCATACTTATAACTTAAATTGTCTTTAGTAATTTAAGTTTTTACCGTTTTATGACTTCCTGTTCTTGTCTACAGTCAAATCTTAATTACCTTTCTGGACTCCTTATGTGATGGCCATTTTGAGTGCAACAACTTGCTAACTTCCATAACAGGTCCTATCTATGTCTCTTCTTAAAATTTCAAGTTTTCCAGGCAGTTAGGACATTTATACCCCCCTATTGTTTTTCCTTTATGGCATATTGATAAGCTAAGTACTCTAAAAAGGATGTCTTTTTAGTCGGCATATCCTAATAATTTAAGGTATGTTATAAGATTTGATTATGTTTTTCAGTTTTGCAATCATGAATGATGATTACGATGAAGACTATGGTTCCTATTCCCTGATAATAACATAATTGAAAGAGTATTTCAGCAGCAAATCTGGAATTTTTACAATTATTTTCAGTCTTTTTAGTTCTGATGTTCCATAAAACCATAAGTGGTTTTCTTGATTCCTAATGGGGAGTCCTATGGGATGTATAAAAGCCTTTATATAGATATAGTCATTGAGAAGTGATGATTGAAAAGATAATTTCCTATAGTTCTGTCTTGTAAAATCAGCAGTTGAGTAATCTTGATTGAGATTGATATAGACTTTCATAGTTTTATATGCAAAATTCCCCAAGGTTCAAACTCAGTGAGTTGATGTTTTTATCACCTGTTGATTAGCCATTTTTGGAAATTATTAAGAATTATTTGATAGCTCTCAGATGCTGGACTTAAATTAATCTAGTCCCATGACGATTGAATCAAAGCATCGATGATGCTTCATATTTATTGTTAAACTCCTTTTTAACAGAAACTTTGGTCTTGATGACATTATTGAGAACTGGGAGATAGTTTATATTTTGGTTTTTGACTGCTGAAGGATACCAGTAGTACAGAATGATAATATATGTAGTTTTGACTTAATTCTGCTTCAACTTATGTGTTCATATTGGCAAGCTTACTTCAATCATCAGATTTTTCCATATAGTTTCAAGGCATCATTTCATGCTTCTATCGTAAAAGCTCTTATCTATTGAAATGCCATGTTGATTCCATTACGAAGTCCAGATTATTCGACAAAGAAATCGAAAAGTTCATCTTATGAGTTCTGTTGAAATGCATGACATTAACTAACATGCATAACCTTTCTCTATCTTTAAAAAGCCTTTTTCTCTTTTTGTTCATTAGAAGTGGGGAAAAACCATCTTTCTTTTCCATAAATCTTCACACTACAGGAATTACAAGATCAGCCTAAGGTTTCCTTTGATGTCCAGCTAAAATAGATAAATTCAGCTCTCTTTATTCTTAATTGTACTAATTTTGCAAATGCTGTAATTTCTCTGCTGATCATTTTACTTTTAGATTTTTGGAGACTTTTAAGTTGGCTACCTTTAATTCCACATCTATACAATGAATAAAATAATTCATGGGATATAAAGTTATGCCTAATGGTAAAAGTTAAAAAATATACCTTGTTGTTTGGCCTTTGACACGATATATTTTTTTTGTTATCATAGTACTATGAGGCCTAATTCATTGTTACTTAAATACTGTTTTTGGCTACTATAACTAAAATTAAACTTGTGGTGCCCATGTGTAAAATAAAAACTTGTGGTGCCCATGTAATTACTTCTTTAAAATAACATTTTTTTCTATTAGTAAATAATCTAACATATAAAAGTGGTATTTTTTCAAGCATATTGCTACTATCTCATAAATAATTTGGTTATAGAAGTGGAAACTATTTGAACATAAATTAATGATATTATGATATTGGAATGAAAATGAGCAAAATCTTATGGTACTACAATTGGTCGATTCAATGCACGAAGCATTCTATACTATGAACAAAAAAATTCCATCATCGCTTGAGTGTCTAAATTCTTTTCCTGAACTACAGAGAAATTTGTTAACTTTGCCTAAAATATTATTGTGATTGGATGCTTAAATAGCAGATAAATATATAGAGTACATAAGGCCTATAGATAGGACAGCCTTGCTTAGTTTTACCAAGCATGAATGGGAATTGCAGACCCATTCAAAGTTTGAGGGCAGCAGTAAAGTTTCAAGACACATCAAAGAGGATCTCTAAGAGCAAGCACATGGTTTAATGGTTTAGCATGTGCACAGAATAGACTGAATAAATTTCCGTTCTGCTGTATTTAGATGTTCGATATATACGTTTGTGTGCGCACTTGCAAGTGAACTTGCTTTTGTGCTTCTTTGACTTCCTAAATTGGCATTTTGTAGGACATAATTGTTGCATCAACAGTTCACATGTGGACTTATTTTTTGAATACGAACCTCACCCATCATCAACAAAAAACCTGCGTCATCTTTTCCAGAGTATGTTCCATGCACTTTCTTTAAGTTCTGCAAATCTCATACGTGCAAATATCAATGAGTTCATCTGATTAACTTCTGCACTTTGATCTAATTATGTTTTTACTTCTATATTACTATTATTTTTTATCAAACTTATTTATTTTAACTGCCCTAAGGCTTATGCTTACTTTAAGTAAGCTTTCAAAGCAAACATAGCGAGTTTTTAAGACTTCCAGGAGTATTTTTCTTAGTTTCTCCTCCATTGCATTCTGATTTCAATTAAAGGGATTTCAGAGCTGCAAAAGGCATGGCAATTGGATTTTTTCCTTGGAAAAAATGCAGGATAATGAGAGATTGGACTGAATTATTTGTTTATTTATTTTCTTCATACCCAATCCTATATATGCTACTAGCGCACTAGGCTGGGCCTGTGAGTGATTTGGTATGTACTTTTGATTGCAAACAAATTATATGCATTTCAATAGGATACTGATGTATTTATATGAATTCTATTATAAATCACTAATATGAGTCATTAATCTTGTGCTTGTGGCTGGCAGTGATTCGTCAAGGTACTTTTTCCCAATATGATTATGGAATATTTAAAAACCTGAGGCTATATGGCCAGGTGGAACCCCCTGCATTTAATCTTAGTCTGATCCCCAAATCATTGCCAATATGGATGGGCTATGGGGGCTATGATGCTTTAGCAGATGTGAAAGATGTGGAGCACACACTCAAGGAATTGCAGTCCAAGCCTGAGCTGCTTTATCTGGAAAACTATGGCCATATAGACTTCCTTATGAGCGTACAAGGTAAAGACGATGTTTTTCACCATATGATTGCATTTTTCAGGTCAATTGGAAAGCTTACCAGTTCTTGAGTTGGTCACTTGTAAATACATAACAAAAATTGTTGTAATGTATATCTTGTAAATGTGATTACCACATAAGTATTCACTGCCTTGACCAAAGAATATATGCTTGTAGAAGTGAACTGGCCAGTTGATGCTTAGAAGCTATGAAATTTAAAGATGACTTACATTTTTTTTTTCTTTCCTTCTATGATTCAGTTGATTAATCTTTATTTTTTATTTTTAAAGTACTTGCGTAAATTATGTATTATTTTTTTAGACTCTATTTTTATATTGAGGTTGAATTGTTATTGACTTTTCAAATTAGGGTATCTAGGGATTAAGGTTAAAATGAGATGCAATTGGCACAAAAGGGATAATTGAGGATTTTTTAAATTGGGCTTCATTAACAAAAAGATTTCTAATTCAATTACTCTTATGAACAAATTCACATAGCTCAAATAACTTTGCTAAAACAATATTTGCTAACTTAAGCTTAAGAAAAGCTATATAAATTCGTTCTATGCTTTAATAACTTTAAACATTCGGACTGGTCCCGTCTTATCCAATCCCCAAAAATGGAGTTTTTCGCCATAGGTGGATGCATGTCTATAATCTAAAGATGCTGCCTCATTTGCTTTTCCTAAGTAAATGAAGACTCTCAATATATGGAAACATATATGTGAAGTTGTAGTCCTTCTTCTTGCTCTTGATTCCAAAAATAGTTATTTTTCCGGTCTTGGGATCATATGAAGCAAAATTCCTTGATTGTGCATATGCAGAATTAGCTTCGCCATTTCTTCGAAAACCGAACACTCCGTATTCTTGGTATACTTGAAGATTGATTAATGACGAAATTTTTACTCCAGGATTCTGATTCGACATGCTCTTTCATTACCCATATGCAACAATTGTCACAATAGTTATTGAAACGCTTCGAATTATAATTTATGTTGTGCTCTTCCCATGAAATATATTGTACCAAGGCAAGTGATTGGCCATAAGGAATTTTCAATTTTTCAAAAACCTCATTCTTCAATTCGAACACAGATATAACCTGTTCCTCGTCGCGAATTTCATCAAGCCAATGGATAAAACCATTCAAAGAAAATAAAATGAGAAAAAACATACGAGTCACATGTAGCACTATTCCCACTGAAACCTTATTGCGTCAGTGACTGGATGTGTTTCCTCATCCTTGTATGCAATACTGTTGCTAGAATAAAACAAAGAAAAATGCGCCAAGTTGAATCTCAGTCGTGGGTGCCTCCGGAGTATGGGACCTTGAAATTCAATCTCGATGGATCCTCAAGAGGCAAGCTAGGAGATGCAGGTATTGATGATGTGCTTAGAAATGCTTCAGGCAATGTCTTGTGTTTGTTTTTTAAATCTATGGGTATCATGGACTTAGATGAGACTGAATCCTTAGCCATTTTAAATGTAACAGAAGTATTTTATAATTCACAATATAATAATTGTCTTTTGATTATCGAGTTTGTCAAGGAATGTTATCATCTAATTTATCAATAAAAATAAAAAACCATAGAAACTGTGAGAAAAATTTAACAGATTTGGTGCTTTAAATAATGTGTAATCTCAAGTTCAGTCAGTTCTATTATCATATGAAAAGTAGAAGGAACTTATTCACATATTCCCTGACAAAGAAAGGAGTAACTGCTACAATAATTTTTTTTTACGTGGTTATAAAATTGTATCTCCTATCATTGTGTTGTTTTTTTTTTTTTTTTTTTTTTTTTTTTTTTTTTTTTTTTTTTTTTTTTATTTTTTTGATAGTATAATTTAGGTTGGTTTATTTTATTTTTTAAGAAGAATTTATTTATTTTTATTTTTTTATTAAAAAAAATTTTTTTTTAGGTGGTATAAAATTTTTTACACCATACTTTTTTTTTTTTTTTTTTTTTTTTTTTTTTTTTTTTTTTTTTTTTTTGTTGATTAGTAATTTCTTTTCTCCTCTCATGAAAGTTGGTTAATTGAATTTTTTCTGAACCATGTATTTATTTCTATTTTATTCTTAAATAAAAATTCTTTTTTCTGATAAAAAAACGATTAGTAAAAATAATGCTTTTCCAAGAATTGGGGCTAAGGCTATAAATATCAACTATTACCTTTGACTGTCTGTAATGATTAAAGAAGACTCGTAGTATTTTATAATCATTCGATCGATTTCTTATCATACCCAAATACTGTAACATAGCTCATGCCTTCTTAGGATAAATGATTTGGTGAATATTTTGGAATAGTGACGAATTTTCCAATCGCAGGGTTCAATAGATGAATATTTCTATAACCTCTGTAGTCATCGGATCTAATCTCTACAAGAATCAAACCATTACAAGAACCAATGGTGAAACGACGATAAGAGGGAAAGGCATCAGATCTTTCATTAAAGACTCGAAAGCCATTGTGCAAGTCATCATCATTGCACAACCAATTTTCCTGGTGTTCATCAAGGATAAAATTCTCTATAAGCATCTGATAGGCTTTTGGGATGCAATGGATTGGTTGATTTGAAGAAAAATAAAACTAGAGCTTGTGATTCGAGACTACCATGATTTGCAAACCAATCAGCATCTTAAGAGAGATCTGACGGGAATTCTTTTCAAGATTTCTATCCACACTTCTTCAGGGAAGAAATCTGACATCACCTTCTTCTCTTTCTATCTTTTAGGATTTATTTTAGGACGAAAGAAGTGAGACTTATATTGGCACATAATAGTTCCTAAGTTCAGTGTAAAGAAAGCATGACTTCTGCATTATTCCTTTTTATTTATTTGGTATTTTCTTGTATTACAAGAAGATGTTTGTTAAAATGCCCCTTTGAGAATAGTTGAATTTGCTCACATGGTTTTCTTCATCAAATAATTGATGGCTTCTATTTCAGAAATTTTCATAATCAATAGTTACAGGAAAAAAAATGTATATTTGCTTTTCCTTTTGATTGCGTCCTAACTAGTTCCTTATTCGAACTTTTCATTATATTATATTTATAATTTTATATTAATTTTACAGTTTTTACGAATTAGAGTGCATAGATTGGAAGATAACAATTAAATTGTAATTCGCAAATGCTTAGTTATAAATAATATATGCAGGACTGTGATAAAAACATAGACTTGAAATATAAGACATGATCTTTAACAGAAAAATTATAAAAAATGAAAATCGTATGTAAACATTCACTATTCTGACATCTTTGGACGTATGAGCTCGCCAAGATTACTTGGAGCGACAGGTGAAAGGCAAGAAAAAAAAAAAAAAAAAGAAAAAAGAAGAAAATAAGACAGATTTCGGAGAACAAACTTCCTTTATTTTTATTGTACTACCAGTTCTTGAATTGGTTACTTGTAAATATAAAAAATATTGCTGCAATTTATATCTTGTAAATGCCACTACGTACCACAGAAGTATTCACTTTGACCAAAAAATTTATCAGATGATGAAGAAATATGAAACTGTGATTCCATAACTCCAAAACCTCTGCCAGAACCGGCTCCGCTCCCGACCCAACCCATGCCAATAGAAGCAGCAATAGATTTCACACTAACAGAACCAGTACTAGCTTCATTACCAAACCCTTCAACTACAGAATCAGTATCTATGGATTCAAGGTTTGCTACTAATAGTTTTACACCAGCTCCGCAGAATTATCATTTAGATTTTACCTTCATATAATCATTAAGGAGTCAAGATACATTCTTTTCTTCGAATGTATCAAACTAGATATTACTAAGGCAAGTGATTGGCCATATACCGTCAAATCAAGATTTCCAATTAAACCATCAAGAATTCTCAACTCTTGGAAAATTGTTTTCATCCAATTAAAAGTCGATATGAGAATCTGATAGTGTTTTGGGGATTCAATGGATTGGTTGATTTGAAGAAAAATAAAATTAGGGTTTGTGATCAGAGAGTACCAAGATTTGCAAACCAATCTGCATCTTGAGAGAGATCTGACTGACACTCTTTTCAAGATTTCTATCCACAATTCTTCAGGGAATAAATCTGGCATTGCCTTTCTTTTTTCTTAAGGATTTTTGCTTAGGATGAAAGAAGTCAGACGCAAAGTGAAAGAGACTAAACCCTAAGCTAAGCCTTATATGGGCACATATCAATTCCTAAATTGAGTATAAAAACTAAATCGAAATCAGTAAGGATTGGAATAACTTGGGGCCGAAGAGTTCTGCAATCCAACCCACTCCTTCTTTTCTAGTTTTTGCACCAAATACCTAAAATTTAATAGCCGGGAATTATAAGTTATTAAGAAAAAATGAAGTATGCAAATATTTTATTTGTTCAATATATATATATTTCTTCAATAAAATATAACTGTATATATGTATGTACATTATAGATGAACTATTAATATTGTTTGTATCCATATAGATAAGTTATTATAGATAAGCTTCACATATGGGAAAGTTTGGAAGAGTTTTACTTGTGATTTATTTCCGAGCCGGATTAGGCGATTCTTGCTACAAGTTTTCATAAACAAAAAATATCTATATCTATATATACTATATATAAAAATGGGAGTAGAAGTAAAATAATGAAATTTTCGACAGCGCCCTTAATAAAATTCAAGATATCATAAAATAACTTTAGTCATAGCCAATTAGGAAATTATATTTTATTATTAATTTATTTATAAAATTATTTTTTAGCCAATAATGTTTTTTCATTTACATTAAGAGTTAGAATTCTCAAGTTCGAATCTTTTCGGTCACAAATATTTTCATCAATTTAGTGAGTGAAATGTTATTCTTTGTTGATAGCCTATAATGTTATTTTAGCCAATTAGATTAGGTCTCTTGAAGAATTAAAAGAAATTATTTTTTTAAATAAATACATACACATAATTAAGCAATTAAAAATTTAAGTTTTATCTTTGATAAATTTATTTTAATATATATATATATATATATATATATGATAATGATATATTTAAAAATACTTTTATGTTTTAGTTATTAAATATTTAATTCTTTTAGGATATAAATAAAAAAAGAAAGAAGATATATTATTTTATTCACATTTTTTTAGTATGTTTGTATGATTTGATTGGATGTACTTTTTTAAAAATAAATTTTTAAATATAATATATATAATTTTTTATTTAGGAGAGATAAAAAAAGAAGGAAAAAGTATATTATTTTTATTAATATTTTTTATGTTTTCAAAATTTAAATGGATGTATTTTTTAAAAAGTAAATTTTTAAATAGAATTCACATAATTAAACTTGAGATGATAAACAGTTAAAAGTTTTAATTTAAAAATATATGTAATATTTTATTGATATAATTATACATCTATATACATTGAAATATTTTTTTGTTTGATGAGTTTTGAAAGATTTTTATTTTTAATAATAATTTTTTATTTTCTTTTTTGTTATTGAATAATTTGTAATTATTATCATTTTAATTTAGTAAGAGATTTATATTTCTTTGCAATAAATATATAGTCTATTTATGATTAAATATTTTTTATTTTTTTGATATTTTTTTCTTATATTCTAAATTCTTGATTTAAAAGAAAATAAGTGTTTAGAAAACTAAAAAAAAAAAACTAAAACTATATAATTCTGTTTAGGTCAATTTTTGAGATTTCAAGAATTTTTGTGCATGTGCCTATAGTTTACTGGGAAAATAATACTATAACCGTAGCTAAAATAACTTCTATTATTAATTTAAATTATCATCTCATTTCTTTTTTTTACCTAATAGTAAAAAGTAATTTATTATTATTTTTTATTATAGTTGTACATAGATATTAATTTAGAATTAAAAGTAGTGATTCGAGATTGAATAATAACTTGGTTTTCTTTGTTGGCACCTATTAGAATTTTAAAAATTTCATTTATAAATTAGAGACTAAACTATTAGATCTAGCGATTGAATTGAACTTTATTCTGACACTATTTGATTAATGAAACAAAATTAAGTACATAAGAGACATTATAATAAGTAATTTGTACGTCAAAGTGTAATATAAATTAATCACTTATCTTTATTTTAATCTAAAAATTTATGCTTTAATATTATATAAATAAAAAAATTAATACATAATGAACATAATTAAAGTGAAACACACGTAATAAAAAAATTAGTATATATATATATATATATATATATATATATATATATATATATATATATATATATATATATATATAGGGTAGACGAGTGTGAGATGGGTAGACTAGATGGCTAGGATCTCTAGAGACAACTTGGAGTGG
>CANUEP010123016.1:0-12291 GCA_947857235.1 Jatropha podagrica | reverse complement strand
CTGAAAAGGTGTCCTTAGCCTCCTACCACATGCAAGGGGAAGCCAATGAGTGGTGGCAATGGATGCAAAGAACATACCAGGAAGAAGGCAAGGAAGTAACTTGGGAGATTTTTGAAGACGAGATGTGGGCGAGGTTTGGTCCGACCGATTGTGAGGACTTTGACGAATCTTTGTCTAAAATTCGTCAAATCGGCTCCTTGCGTGATTATAAAAAAGAATTCAAAAGGCTCGGCAACAAGGTTCGAGGATGGACCCAGAAAGCACTAGTTGGTACCTTTATGGGCGGACTGAAATCTGAGATTGTAGATGGAATCCATATGTTCAAACCTAAAACCTTGAAGGATGCAATCAATTTGGCAAGAATGAGAGACGACCAGCTTTCTCGGCAGAAGCGAATCGCTCGACCTAATTCGGCGACTCCTGTTTTATCCTCCACTTCGTCGCCAATTAAAAAGACACTCCCATACACCGATTAACTTGGGACCAAACGCAGAAATGGCGTGCTCAAGGACTCTGTTTTAATTGTGAAGATAAATTCACCCCAAGTCATCGCTGCAAAGGACCTCAGCTTCTACTATTAGATGGTGGAGATGACAGCATAGATGACGAAGAGGATCAACCAGAAATCTCCCTTCACGCACTCTCTGGCTGGTCGACTCATAGAACCACGCGAGTGGTGGCGTAGATCGGTTCTCATACCTTCGTAGCTTTGATCGAGAGTGGGTCTACACATAATTTCATCAATGACAAAGCAGTTGATATACTACAATTGCCAGTCGTTCCTACCAAACCCTGCAACATCAAAGTCGCAAATGGAAAGTCACTAGAATGCCAGGGTCGATTCAATGATGCTCCTATCCACCTCCAAGGTATTCCATTTATTGTTACTCTGTATGCCTTACCTTTGAGTGGATTGGATATGGTTCTAGAGATTCAATGGATGGAACAATTGGGAACGGTGGCTTGCAATTGGCAACATCTTACGATGGAGTTTCAGTGGAACGATTGCACTTACAAATTGCAGGGATTGAAGACACCAGTTATCTAGCCAGCCTCTCTGCAAGCAATTCCCAAGGAAACAAGACATGGGAGTTCAGTTTTTGCCATTTGTACCAATACTGCCATGGGTATAGTGGAAATACACCCTGATCTGCAGTCACTCTTAGATTAGTACCAGGATTTGTTTAAAGAACCGACTCAATTACCTCCACCAAGAGAAATTGAGCACCGCATCAATTTGAAGGAAGGTACTGAACCTGTCAATATACGGCCATACAGGTACGCCTACTTCCAGAAAGCTGAAATTGAGAAACAAGTGCATGATATGTTAGAATCTGGACTGATCAGATCTAGTACTAGTCCATTTTCATCTCCTATTTTACTGGTGAAAAAGAAAGACGGGTCTTGGCTATTTTGCACCGACTATAGAGCATCGAATTCAATTATAATCAAAGATAGATTCCCTATCCCTATCGTCGATGATATGCTGGATGAGCTCCATGGAGCTACTTACTTTACAAAATTAGACCTTCGGGCGGGATTCCATCAAGTTCGAGTTCATTCCACAGACATTCCAAAAACTGCTTTTCGTACCCATAATGGACATTACGAATATTTATTCATGCCCTTTGGCTTATGTAATGCTCCATCTACCTTTCAAGCAGTCATGAACTCAATTTTTCGCCCCTTCCTTCGAAAATTCATCTTAGTCTTTTTTGACGATATTTTGATTTATAGCCCAAACTGGAATACCCATCTCGAACATGTCAAAACAGCCCTAGACACCTTGAGGCAGCACCAATTCTTTATAAAACTTAGCAAATGTGCTTTTGGCTTTCAAGAATTGGAGTACTTAGATCATATTGTTACTCCTCATGGGGTTAAAGTGGATCAAACTAAAATTGTGGCTATGTTGAATTGGCCTACACCCACTAACATCACTGAATTACGTGGATTTTTGGGACTTACAGGTTATTTGAGGAAGTTCGTCTACAATTATGGCCTCATAGCTCAGTTGCTCACTAATCTTTTGAACAAAGGGAATTTCCAATGGAATGAGGCAGCAGACGTAGCCTTCCAGCAGCTGAAAACGGCAATGGCAACCACTCCCACCCTTGCCATACCAAATGTTAATGATACTTTTTTCATTGAGTCTGACGCTTCTGGTGAGGGCATCAGTGCAGTCTTAACACAGCAGGGTAGGCCGGTTGCATTCATGAGCAGAGCCTTGGGCAGCAGTAAATGATCATGGTCCATTTATGCCAAAGAGATGTTGGCTATTTTACAGGCAGTCCAGACTTGGTGACCATATTTACTTGGTCGTAAATTTCTTATTTATACAGATCAACGCAGCCTCAAACACCTATTGGAGCAACAGGTGGTGACGCTTGAATAACAAAAATGGGTTTCTAAGCTCCTTGGGTATGATTATGAAATTCATTACAGGCGGGGAAAGAAAATGGAGCTACTGACGCGCTATCTAGGGTTTCTGGTAGCCCAAGTCTAGACGCTTTGTTTGTTTCCCAAACTCAATTATGGGATACAATCAAAGACGAAGCCAAAACCCATCCTTATATGCTCAAGATTGGCAAGAAAGCTTCAACCAATTCCAGCATCCCCTACAAGTGGCAGATATGCTATAAAAATAGGGTTGTTGCACCCCCTCAATCTCCCATTATTCAGCAATTATTGTATGAGTTCCATAGTTCTCCTCTTGGCGGCCATTCTGGTGTTTTGAGAACATATAAAAGGCTGGCTCAGCAATTCTATTGGCCCTCAATGTATAAATCAGTGCAAAAGTATGTAACTGCTTATGAGATTTGCCAACGTGTCAAAAGTGAGGCCTTATCTCCGGCCGGGTTGCTCCAGCCTCTTCCAATTCCTTACCAACTTTGGGATGACATTACTATGGATTTCATCGATGGATTGCCAACTTCACATGGTAAGAATTCTATTTTGGTTGTGGTTGACAGGCTGAGCAAATCAGCTCACTTCTTGGCGTTGACTCACCCATATTCAGCCAAGGTGGTGGCTGAAAAATTTGTTCAAAACATAGTCAAACTTCATGGAATGCCACGAACCATCATCTCTGACCGTGACCCAATATTTATCAGTCAATTTTGGTGTGAGTTTTTCAAAATGTCAGGGACACAACTGAAGATGAGTTTCGCTTATCATCCATAAACAGACGGACAGATGGAGGTGGTTAATCGTTGTATTGAGCAGTATCTTCGCTGCTTTGTGTTTCAACAGCCTCACCGATGATATTCTTTTTTTCCTTGGGCGAAATTTTGGTACAATACTACCTTCCATATATCCACAGGAATGACTCCCTTTCAAGCGTTATACGGGAGACTGCCACCTACCATTCCACGTTACTGTGAAGGTACAAGATCTGCCGATAAAGTTTCTAGAGATGCTTTACTGCTATAGCTGAAATCTAATCTTGTGGCTGCAATAATAGAATGAAACAATATGCTGATGCAAAAAGGCGTGATGTACAGTTTGCAGTTGGTGATTGGGTATTTTTAAAACTTCATCCCTATCGCCAACGGTCTGTGATTGCTCGATAGCATCAAAAGCTTGCTTGCAGATTTTATGGCCCATTTCAGATTAAGGAAAAAATTGGGCAGGTAGCTTATAAACTTAAACTTCCAGCTGAGTCTCGCATCCATCCAGTTTTTCATGTGTCGCTTCTGAGAAAACGAGTTGGTGATACAGTTCTGACTTCTCAATCGCTGCCTCCATTTTCGATGATGGTGAGCTGATTTTAGAACCTGAGGCTATATTGGATACACGCTGGATTAAAAGAGGGGCCAAATATGTTGAACAGAACTTAATTAAGTGGAAGAAATTGCTACCCGAAGATGCTTCTTGGGTCGACTCTAACTTTATCAAAGAGAACTATGCAAACCTTAACCTTGAGGACAAGGTTATTGTCCGAGGGGGAGGTAATGTTAGCATTCCACCAAGAAGGTCTTCAAGGAATCGCGTGATGAATAAGAAGTTTGAGGACTGAGTTACTGCTGCAATGTTTTTAATTAATTATTTTATTAATCAGTTTCATGTTGAATAAATTAGATATGCTGTTGAGATTGTAGCATCATATTTGCCTACTTTCACTCAATTGTGCCGTTTGTGGCCTTTAGAATAGGACTAGTTGGTTTTTTTTCTCTCCTATTAAAATCCTTGTATCTACAGCAGAAGGGAAAGGTAGGATAAAAAAAAAATTATCAAACTTCTTAGACTAAATCTGTACAATAGCCAACATCAATAATTAGGGTGCTGGTATTATCTAGTTAGACTTAGTTGCTTTGTACTTAATAGCTACAAGTTTAATCAGTACAATATGAAATACAATTATCTCTATTTGTAACAATTTTCATTATTTTGATATTTTATATATATTGCTAATTTTATGCAAAAATATACAAAGACAAAATTAGAAAAAAAAAAGTAGAATATTCACAAATATGAAAATATATGACAAACATATTTAGTAACAGATGAATATTTGAATTTAGAAATCGATTTAGCAACTGCAAAAATTTTGATTTTATTTTTATTGGATGTTAGAAACGGGTGTATAAATGTTTTAGCAATGAAACGAGATGGAAACGGATCGGCAAAGCAACTCGTTCCCTCGGAGGTAAAAATTAGCAACGGATTGATAGCATAACAGAAATTCGTTGCCATTTTAGCAACCGATATGAAATCCATTGCTAAACTGTGTTAGAAACACCCAAGCTGTCACGGATAATTTCTGTTTTTGATCCTTTCTTAACTAATTTAGCCACAGAATTTTGGTGTTTTCTTGTAATGAGTGAAACCCAAATCCCATTCCAATTATATATTTTAAAATTCAAAAAGGTGAGAAAGGAGGAAATTATTATTGAGGACACCTTCAGATGTCCATCTCAACATTTTTCTTAAAAAGGACAGTAACTGTAGTCCTTATTGTTAATTAATTTGTAAATAGAAATATGAATATATTTTTAAGGTTGTTAGAACTAATAAATTAAGTGATTCAATATAGAGACGTATTTTGTGGTTATTAATAATCAATTAAAGTAAATAAATTAAATGGTTATTGAATGTTTGGAGACTGTAATTAAATTAAGTAAGAAGAAGATTGTTGGTAAAAGGATCATATTTATTTGAAATGAGAATATTATTGATTATATTATATTGGTGGTGAATCTAGATTATTTCAAAAGTTATGACGAGAAATTGAATTAATTGATGTTTAGCAGCTAGGTAGTGTAGAATTTAGATTAGTCTTAGTAGAGAGGATATGATGTAATTTTTTGAATTAATTCTCTATTTATTATTTCACATTGAATAGTTATCTGATGAGTTCTTTCTATATTCATAAATTCTTAGATCGTCTGAGCTCATCCAGCTCTTCCACACTAGAATTAAAATTAGAAATTTGAATATCCTATTATCACTGTGAGTGGTAATTAATGGTGCATGATATGCATTTTCATATCATCATAGTTTTGTTATCATAATTTTATTGGTATATCATTACATATATCGTTAATTAATTGTATAATATTATTATTGACTATCGTATAATTATAACTATATATTAATGATTGATCTTATGAATTTCAATTAGATGAATTGTTGATTAAATGTGTTGTGATGTGAATTGCCTTGGTTGTGTGGAATTAGAATGAAATGGGTCACCATGGGTTTATGAAGGCTGCCTTCGATACCGTCGTCCATCTATGGGAGATCGACGCCCTCATGTGCACCTGATGATATATTGATATGACGTGGATAGCCACATGGTGGCCTCCTAATGGTATGAAAAGAAAAGAGAGCATGGAAAAATAATAAGAGAGCTGGTCAATCGAGAATTGGACCGGTCAGCCATGTATGGGGGAATCGGCTCCCTGGTGCACACGTATAAGAAGATGAGTCATGTGAGAGGATGACTCATCGGGAGTTTCTATGACGCCATAGACTAATTTCCACGTGATTGATTATTTAAAGATGAAATAATTGCGGATGCTTATATTGTGACATATGCATGACTGATAGTGCGATCAATTCTGTGACTAGAGATGCATTTTGCATGGTTGTCTAGTCATGCATTATTTATTATTATTCACTGAGTTATGTAACTCATCCCCGTCCTCTTAACAAACTTTTCAGGAAGTAGGAGGTTCCCTAAGGAGAGTTAAAGCTCTATAATCTTTTCCACAGGGCTTCAAAAGTATATATTGAATTTACACAGTTAATTAGTTAAAGTACTGGTACTCTGAGTAGTTTATCCATTTTTGGATATACTGAACTCCGTAGTCGTAGGCTGTATATTTTAATTGTGTAATATTATGAGTGACCTATTGTATGGAATCATAGTTGTCCTAATTATCTATTTGGATGTATGTGTGGCCGATAACCATAATATGATAGAGATTTACTGGGTCTGATCGTATGTAATTAATTGAAAATTTTATATTGGGTCGAGGTTATGTGGATATTGAACTCACACAGGTAACATTAACATGGGCTCACTATTATTAGAAGATAGGTAGACTAATGTACAAATTTTTATAATTTAAGCTTATTACGGTCCTCGGGGATCTTAAGTTTACCTAGGTCCTAGTGTCGGGCCAGGTACTAGGTCGTGACACCTTACATGAACCTAAATATTGGTGCTTGTGTGGGGATAAACAATGGTATTATTATTGTTAAAAAAAATAGTCCTACCTTAAAGGTACATTCAATCAATCCCAATTCTGTGACTAGAGATGCATTTTGCGTGATTGTCTGGTCATGCATTATTTATTATTATTTACTGAGTTATTTAACTCATCCCCCTCCTCTTACCAAACTTTTTTGAAAGTAGGAGGTTCTCCAAGGAGAGTTAAAGCTCTATAATCTTATCCACAGGGCTTCAAAAGTATATATTGAATTTACACAGTTAATTAGTTAAAGTACTGGTACTCTGAGTAGTTTCTCTATTTTTGGATATACTGAACTCCGTAGTCATAGGCTGTATATTTTAATTGTGTAATATTATGAGTGAGCTATTGTATGGAATCATAGTTGTTCTAATTATCTATTTGGATGTATGTGTGGCCGGTAACCATAATATGATTGAGATTTACTGGGTCTGATCGTATGTAATTAATTTAAAATTTTATATTGGGTCGAGGTTATCTAGATACTGAACTCACACAGGTAACATTAACATGGGCTCACTATTATTAGACAATAGGTAGACTAATGTATGAATTTTTACAATTCAGGCTTACTACGACCCTCGGGAACCTTAAGTTTACCCAGGTACTAGTGCCGGGCTAGGTACTAGGTCGTGACACCTTACATGAACCTAAATATATGTGCTTGTGTGGGGATAAACAATAGTATTATTATTGTTAAAAAAAATAGTCCTGCCTCAAAGGTACATTCAATCAATCCCAATAATCTCTATAATCCTCCATTATTTTCTCGCTAATTTAAGTATTAAAATGTTTGCAAGTATCTCCTCTTTCGACAACTTTCCAACCTTTCATTCTTCTTTTAATTCTTTGTTTATAATCCCTTTTCAAATTGAACACTGTAGTTTGGGCTTATTAGAATATATAAAATTTGGATGCTAATTGTGAACATTTGTAATTTGTAATAAGCAAGGTTGCTTTTTGTACAATCGGTGCTACAAAATTATATATCAATCTAGAAGTGGAAGTAGTGAAAGAAATAATTGAAAGGTAAGAACCTATATTTTGTACATTGTTGTAATTTAATTTAATGCCAATTTCATTAATCTGTTATCTTTACCTCTAGGTTTTCAGCTATCCCATCCTAGATTGAATCTCTTGAAAGTCAATAAACAAGTCAAATTCCATTGGAGGAACAAATGTTTCTAAACAGGACGACAATCCAGCAAATAAAAGAAATGAAGAAGGATGAGGATGATAACAATGAGGTAAGTTTCATATTATTTTGCATTAAAGCTTTTCAAAATGATTGTGTTTATTAATACTGGGTATTTTTTGGTCATAGAATCATATTGTCACTGTTAGGGGAAAAAATAATAGATATTGACTCTTTCTTTAGATGATGCTATGTATCTTGCAACGTTTGCATAAAGAAGTTGGTACCTACAAATCGTTTACATGTATGTGATTCCTACAATAGGAAATGCAAATTCCTGCTAGTGAGGCAAATGAATAAATATATACAAATGTTTGCATTAATCAGTATCATGATATGTTTTCCCCTCATTCAAAGGCTTAAATTTATTTTACTTGTTTTAAACTAGATTATATATATATTTTAATGAGAGGATCATATATTTTGTGCTTGCCACTCATTATATTGTTAGAAAGGTCTTTTGTTTAATCCTAGCAATGAAATTTTGACCTACATAATAAAAAATGAGGAATATAATTTAGTTGAATTTCAATCTAATTTAGGCATAAAATTAATAAGAAAAAGAAAAATATAGAAAGAAGAGGATATATAATAAAGGAGAAGAATTTATAATAGATTCTATCCTTATTTACAGGTCATTGATTATATTCTTAGAACATATTCTTCTTAGATAACAATTTTTGAATCATTGAATGCAAACAGTCTTGCCTTAATGGCAAATTTTTAGACCTATTTGATAATTAGTTTGAGCTTATATTAGTATTTTGCAAAATATATAAACTATACCAATTTTTACACTTCTTAATTTATAATCTAAATTAGAATTCGAAAAGTAATAATAATTGACATGATAAATTGGGATAAACTCTTTCACTTGTGTATTTTTTTGGATATAAAAAGCATCTCAAGTGAGTAATAGTTATTGATTTTACTTTTAATTTAATATATCCATATACTAAAAATTAGAGGGAAAAAAGGACTACTGAATGACAGAAAATGGTGATGGGCCATTTTCCACAAAGCAAACTGCTAACCTTTTTTCTCTTTTTTTTTTTTGGGTTATTCAGAAAAATTAGAGGCCTTAGAATTAGTTAAGATACGGACAAGTGCGTGCTATTGAGTAGAGAGTTCACCCTTATTTTGACAGGGCAATACACACACTAAAAAGCATGGTAGGAAGTTTTGTGAGGACTCTCCCCTCCCTCGCTTGCTTGCTATTTGGTCACTCTACACTTATGCCACATTCTCTATTTTATTTATCTTTCAATATTTTCTTTTCTTATTTTTTACCTGACTTCTAGCTTACTTGCCTAATTTTCTTTTATCCAATTATAGAATGTTGAATGGATTTTTTTTTTTAAAATCAATTTTAGTACTTATTATAATTAAACTTCATTATATATATGAATAATAGGAGAATCATATATTTTGTGCTTGACACTCATTATACTATTAGAAAGGTCTTTGGTTCAATCCTAGCAATAAAATCTTAACCTACAAAATAACAAATGAGGTAAAGAATTCAGCTAACTTTCAGTTTGATTTAGGCATTAGTTTAACAAGAAAAATAAAATATATTGAACATATGAGTTCATAACATATTATATCCTTATTTACAGTCATTGATTCTATTCTTCAAACAAATTTTATTCTTGCATGTGAAGTTTTGAATCGTTGAATGCAAAAAGTCATGCATTAATAGACTTTAAAGTCCGTATGATAATCAATTTCAGCTTATCTTAGTAGTTTGCAATTTATATAACTCACTGCAAACAACAATATTTACGCTTCTTTTATTTGTTAAAGTATTTTATTTTCCAGCTATATTCATTCAGTATTATAAGTTGCTTTTCACTCATTCAAAAGTCCTCAGTTTATTTTTTAATAGCTTTAAACTTGATTTTTAAAATTTTTGAAACCAGCTTCGATATTATGCTTGTTTTACTTGGCAAAGCAATCCTTCATATAAAAATTGATTATTTTCTCAATTTAGGTATAAAATTCATTTGAAAGTGACCGAGGATGATTCCTCATCAACTTTTGCACTGTTCAATATGGAAGCAGAAAAATTGCTCAATACATCTGCACTTAAGTTACTTAATAGAAAATAACCAAACAGTGATGACCTTCTAGTGCAGATCCGTAGACCTTTTGGCAAGTCCTTTATTTTCAAGCTAAAATTGAATGATTACAATTTAAAAGAAGGCCTGAAAAATTATGGAGTGACTAAAATTTTTTTGCCAAATGAGAAACTAGAACTAGAATATATCTCAAGGACGTCAAACAAGTTTTGTTTCAAATCATTTATAAAATTATTGTCTACTATATTACATCTTCTACTAAATTATTAAAAGTGTTCTTGTAACACTCGCCGCCCAATCCTAGGGAACCAGACGGCGGATGCCACATTCGGTGCTGGAGTACTATCTTATATCACTTACTAACTCTAGATCATATATTAAAAGTGGTTAGATTTTCATAAGGAAGCAAGTAATTAAAAATTTAAAAATAAAGTTTAAGGAAATTCCTATAAAAATTTCAAAAGTGTTTCTCCTAAAAAGTAACTTCCCACACAAAGAAAATATACACATTTCCAATATGATTCCTCCAAACCTCAACTCCAAGACAATATAACAAGTTGCGCAACACTTCTAAAAATATGAGATCAAGTCATCCTATTATATTATTATCCATTCAAGAAAGATATGTATCATCATTCATACACCATACATATAATCAAGTAATAATACTTTAAAATATCTACCAATCTCATTAATTATAATATCAATATTTACAACCCCAATATTATTTACAATAAGTCTATACATGTCATAATTCTCATTGATATACATGTCCTACCCAAAAGCTATACTTCTACTTTGATGTTGCCCCTTCAGTCTTTGAGTAGCCCCCACAGCACACAACCTGTGCGTGATAAAAATCAAGGCGTTGAGTGAAAGACTCAGTGGTGCTAAAAGATTATAAGTTAAAATAACCAAGGAATACCAAGTAATGAATCTCAAATATCTTTAAAAATACTTAAATCATAATATATATTAAGCATTGAAAATGTGCTAATAAAATCCAAAACTTCGAAAGCCATAAAGAAATTCACCTCTTAAAAATGTATACCAAACTCAATAAAAATGAGAAAATATCACAAATACCAATATATATCCATTTCTTTATAACGAAATAAAAATTCTCATTGTTAATTAAGGCTCGAACCGATACAGAATGAATGTAAGTAGATTCGATCATGGCCTGTGAAAGCACCACTGTGGCCTATGAAAGCACCACCCCCACCACATAATCGTGGCCTATGGAAGCGCCACCGTGGCCTATGATAGCACCACCCACCACCACATAATCGTGGCCTATGAAAGCGCCATCATGGCCTATGAAAGAACCACCCACCACCACATAATAAGTGTGTTCGCTTATTTATAAGAGCTGATAACCCTAGCATATGATCATAGCTCCACCAAACAGAATGGGCTGATAACCCGAGCATGCTCACATATCGCAATAAATCTCATCATACCACGTTTCAATCATGTATAGTAGAGCCCAAAATAAATGCATTCTGCCACAAATAGTCTCATTTCTCATTCACCATTCCTTATCCAAAAATATTTTATAATTAACACTTATTATTTCAAAATCACTTAACTTACAACTTGTAAATGCATTTCAAATCCTCTTATATTTAAAGCCAAAACCATACTTTCTTAATCACAAATAATCATAGCTTAAAAATAGTTAAAGTTCAACATTTAAAAGACCAAAATCATGACTTACCTACTAAAGAAGGTTTGGCCTCTTTATGAAAACAAAGGAGAAAAAGTTTTCTCCATCAAATGCTTTAATCACTGACTTAAATCATTACTCAAAATCATTAAATTCATTTCTTTAAATACTTAACCATAAAACCCAATTTACCATTTTAAAACCTTCTTTGAGTCATGAAAAATACTTAAACATTGAAATTCGAATTAAAACTTTGAACCATCACCAAATTACTTATTAATAAACTCATTTAAATTAAAATCAAGCTTGAAAATCAAAGAAACACAATGGTCTTTCACCTAAGGGGGGTTCAGCCATCCTTTCAAAACAAAGAGGAAATAGTTCCTTTCCAAATTCATTTCATAAATCATAAAGAAAACCATTCTCAAGATAAAAAATAATGAAAGGAGATCAAAACAAGAAACAAAAATCCAAGCCCTCCCCCTAAAGAGGGTTCGACCAAAGAAGGGAAACAAGGAAGGGTTGCTCTCTTTCACCTCCAAGCAATCCATTATGCTTACTAAGCATGAAGAATCATACTAAAGCAATCACAACACATTTCCCCAACTCAATTCACACAATTTCTCAAAAATTATTCAAAACCTAAAA
>CANUEP010122975.1:0-36896 GCA_947857235.1 Jatropha podagrica | reverse complement strand
TTGATGGCATGATTTAAGTGATAGCCTCGCAAAGCGGGCAAATTTTGTTATGTTATTTTCATATAGTTTGCATGAATGCATGTTATTTTTATATATTTTACGTTTGCTCGTGTTGTCTCTATTTCAAAGTAATTACAGGAAAACAATTTTAGCAAAGGAATGAAAAAGCTTGCTTTATATAGAAAAAAATGACCAACAAGTTGAAAAAAAAAAAAAAAGAAAAGGATTACTCAGTGGACTTCATGCCGTGAAGCAAGTCGCGTTGGAGAAAAAAAAAAGCCAATCGTGAGCACCAGAAGACATCGCGCTCGCAACCTGCCTGCTAGCAGACCAAACAGGCACAAAAACAAAAGTCGCGAGCGCAACATATGTATACGCGAGTGTAAGAAGCACATGAAGCAAGTCAGAAGGTTTAAAAGCATAAATCGCGAGCGCGACTTCCATTTGCGCGAGCGTGAGAAGCACTCTTGAGAGACAGAGACATTTGAAGTAAAAGTCACGATTGTGACCTTTAACCTTGCGAGCGCGAGTCGTGTTTTCCACGAGACGTAATTGCTGTCCTTTCATCAGAAATACATGTCTTCTCATGCATGGATTGGGACTCTTTCCAAGAAAAGTCATCTCAAGCACCTTTTGGCCAACCAACCACCTCCATAACCGACACCACTCTCCTCTTCTATAAATAGCAACCAAAGTGAAGGAAGAAGAGATGGAAAATTGTTATTGAAATTCATATTAATATTCTGAATAATTAGATTGTATAAAAAGAGAGAAGTGTGATAGTAGTACTTAGAGCAAGTTGACAAGAGTCACTTGTTATTGATTGTGCCGAGAACATCAAGAAGTTCCTCGAGGTGTGACGCCCTCCGGAGGCTTGAGTTCGATTAAATCTTTCTCTTGTTTTATAGACTTGTTGTATGTTGTTCTTCATAACCTTTCTATGCAAAGCAACAATTTAAGTTGGTAGCATTCAATAAAAGTTCCTTCAGTTATCTTTTGATCTTTTGTTTAAATCAAGATTACTAAATTATATTCTCAAAAAGAAATAGTTTAGTAAAGATCAAAGAGATTTAATTCATTTAGTTGAATTTACATATGCATATTTCACTTACTCTATCAAAGTTAAATCTGTCTTATTGAAATAATCAAAGAATAAGTACTAACGTTTAATATTTAACAAGATAAGTTATATGTCATAAGTGCAGATGCATGCAATGTATGAAATAATTCTATACTGAGAGGTTGAATTATATCTTACCATATGTAATTAAAGAATTTTTTATTGTATGTTGCAAGCTTAGCATAGAAGGAGAACATACTGTGTATGATTAATTATTCTAAGTACATTACTATACACTTATCTCTAGAGTTAAATAATACTTAGTTTTAGTATACCTAGAAATTAGATAGAATTATTCTCTACTCATATTTCTGTAAACATAGCATTAAGAGTAAAGTAGTAAGTGGACCTAACCCGTTCCTCGTGGGATCGATCTTTTTATTACTACGTTGCGATCCGTATACTTGCGGGAACTCAAAAGAGACGCAACATGAATCTATGCATAATTTCAAAAGAGGTGATTAGGTCACATAAGTTGATAATAATGCATGTGACACCTAGTTATAAAGTATAATTGACTGTAAATGTGATTGATTACGGGTTAAAGGCTACAAGAGTTTGGACTTGGATGATAAACTTTTTGAATTGTATCAATTGAATGTCTAGATATGAATTGTGTATGGTATAATGTGGGTACCTGATTTATTTGAGAATTCGATTTTTATAGCTTGTTTACCTAGAATTGGCTAAATAGGCTGAAGTTTCTTAAATATGGAAGTTGGATTAATATTTGATTATACTTATTGGTCAATAATTTGAAGTGATGAAGTTTTTTTATATAATGCTTTAATTATGAGAAAAGTTCTCTATACCTTATTTATTAAAGAGTTGAACCATAATTGATATGGAGCTGAAATCAGACAAGTACATGAAGTGATTATTTATTTGTTCCTTATATAATTGGATAGTAATAAACAAATGATATATTGATATTATGAATATAAATGCTAACATGCGAAATATGCTATGATTATTATGACACATGGAGACCTTTAAATTCCTTTGTGTATAATGAGGTATGTCTATGAAAGCCTGTGATGCTATAATTGAACTTTTGAGATTTTCTCTGTGATTGGACTTAGATACAAATGTAAATAACTATAACTAAACGTTTGGGCCCTTATTATGTACTTGGTTGAGTAGTTGTACCAATGTGGATATATTGATACGATATATTGAGCATACTACTGATTACTGGATTTGAGCTATGATCATATGCTAGACACAATGTCCCACTCAAGTTGCAGATTCGCACCAACATTCTATAGGCTTATGATAATGTTCTATAGGCTTCTGCCTAATCTATTCTGTTGGCTATTAGCCATTCTGATTCTGAATTTAATATATATTATGCTTTTGTTTTTTCTAAGTTAGGAATAAGGCCCATCAATAAAAAGATTAAAGAATGTGATTGATATCATATTATAATGTTATGTGTTTTGAAATATTTATGTATTTGTATATATGTTCTAATGATATGCTAACCTGGCAATGAGATTGACAATATTCTGATTTGACAATGACACTAATAACATTTTGATTTAGCATTGAGACTATCATCCATATGTTATGGTACATATTCTGATAATACATGAAAAATAGATATGTTATGAATTTATCTACTATGGAATATATTTTGAATTCATTCTAATGTAATTTATGTCTTAATGACATTTTAATGAAGTGTACACTTGGAATATGAAGAAATATGATCATTACTATCTAAGTGTTTATTCCTTATATTAAATTTCAATTAGATCCCTATGAGATTACTTAACTGCTTGTTATATGAATAAATACATATATGAGTTTGCTCTTATATATATATTGATTGAAGTGATTTTCTGGAATGCAAGTAAACTTATATATAAATTGATTATGAGTGTTTGTGTGTGTATATATATATTATGATGATATGTATGGTTCCAATGTAGCATACCTGTATGTTATGTGATTACATATAGTTATTGAGTATCACTAAGTTTTATACTCAGCAAGATGCTTTTAACTCGTGTAGGTGGAATTTGTTTGCTATGGATCTCGAGTACATGTGTCCAGAGAGAAGATCTTTTGCTTCCAGACCAAAGTGTGAGTCTATACTACAGACTCATGGCATGTGTTAAATTTGAAATAATAAGAGCATTGGTTTGATTGTGTGAGGTTTGTATTTTATCTAAATGCAATTGTTTTAACTCTTGAACTCTTTAAGGATTTTTTATTTATTCCACTTGGACTTAGACTTTTATTTTTAGATTGAAACTTTCGATATCTTTGGAACCAAAGTGACATTTTTTCCAATTTAAGACAAGGTTAGTATCCTCATATCGCTGCATTACTAGAGAAAGGTTATGAAGACAAGAATCAAAAGAAGGATCAAACACAAAAAAATCATCCATAAATATTTCAATGAATTTTTCAACCATGTAAAAAAATATGGACATCATACACCTTTGAAAAGTCACAAGTGCATTACACAACCCAAAAGGCATTCTCTATAAGCAAAAGTACCATAAGGGCAAGTAAAAGTGGTATATTTTTTTTATCCTCAGGAGCTAGGGGTATTTGAAAATACCCTAAATAACCATCTAAAAAGCAATAGTAAGGATAACCTACAAATCTTTCAAGCATTTGATTAATGAAAGGTAAAGGAAAGTGGTATTTGTGTGTTACTTTATTTAGGTTTCGATAATCAATCCACACACGCCAACATATGACAGTTCTAATATAAATTAGCTCATTATATTATTAGAAATAACTGTCATACCTCCTTTCTTAGGAACGACTTGCACAGTGCTCACCCAACTACTATCCAAGGTTGGATAAATAATTTCGGCATTTAAAAGCTTTATGATTTGTACTTTGACTACTTTCTTCATGTTTGGATTTAATCTCCTTTGATGCTCAATTGTAGGTTTGTATTCTTCTTCCATCAAGATCTTATGTATGCACACTTAGATTGATCCCCTTCAAATCTGAAATTGACCATCCTAAAGCCTTTTTATGCTTACTTAGAACCTACAACAACCTTTCCTCTTGATCAAGTGACAAGTGGGAGGAAATAATAACAGGAAAAGAAGTATTATCACCTAAGAATTCATATTTTAGATGAGATGGAAGTTGTTTCAGTTCTTGCTTCAATAATTCATTCTCTTCCTCTCTTTTTATGCTTTGAACATTACTGTTAATGTCACTTTTATCAATAATTAATTTACTTTAGCGTGCAAGGTGTCTTTCACACAATCATCAATAATGTCAATTCTTCAGTAATCACTAGAGTCCATAGGAAGTTTACAAGATTTAAGAACATAAAATACAACTTTCTCTTGACCTACCCTTAAAGTAAGCTTACCTTCATGAACGTCAATCAAAGCTCTTGCAGTTGTAAGGAAAGGTCTCCTAAGGATGAGGGATCTTTCTCTATCTTCATCAATGTTAAGGATAATAAAATCAACAGGAAAGATAAACTTACCTACCTTGATGAGCACGCCTTCCATAATTCCCCTTGGGTATTTGATTGATTGATCTACCAATTGTAGAGACATCCTTATTGGCTTTAGTTCTCCCATCCTTAGCATCTTAAAAACCTCATAAAACATAAGATTAATACTTGGACCTAAATTAGCTAAAGCTTTGTCAAAATCAAGATATCCAATATTACAAGGGATAGAAAAACTTCTTGGATCTTTTAACTTATGAGGCAATTTATTTTGAATGATTGCACTTCATTCCTCTGTTAACATTATCGTTTCTTGATCATCAATCTTCCTTTTCTTGCTTAGGATTTCCTTCAAGAATTTTGCATAACTAGGCATTTGAATAAGAGCTTCAACAATAAGGATATTAATTCACAGCTTTTTGAACATATTAAGAAACATGAGGAAGCTTTTATGATCCTTTGATTGCTCGAGCCTCTGCAAAAAAGGAATAGGTGGAACATAAGGCTTTACCTCTTCTTTCTCTTCAAGATCAATGATCGGGATTTCTTTCTTTTCTTTCTTTCCTTCCTTCTTCTTGGGTGGATCCTCCAATTCTTTAGCACTCCTCAAAGTGATAGCCTATACATGTTCTTTAGGGTTTTTCTCAGTATTACTAGGTAACGTACCTTAAGGTCTTACGACCATCATGCTTGCAAACTGTCCAAATTGGATCTCCAAGTTCCTTATTGCAGCTTATTGGACTTTATAATTCTCTTAAGTTTCATCCATGAATTCCATGTGGGATTTAGAGAGAGCAGTAAGGAGATCATTGTGAGCCTTTTTTTTAGGAGGAAAACCTAGTGGTGCATTCAAGGTTTTGTTTGGATTCCCATAAGAAAGATTAGGATGATTTCTCAACCTATTATCATAAGAGTTAAAATATGGGTAATTCTTCCTTCCTTGATTAATCACATACTTAATTTGCTCGAAAGTCTAAGGATTTAGAATATCCAACATGCACTCCCCAATTTTGTGTTGCATGTTACATTTGTCACATGCTTGCACAATAGAATTAACAGAGTTAGTAATCAACAAATTCAACTTTCTTACCATATTTTCCACCTTAGCATTGAGCGCAATGATGACATCTATCTTATAGACTCCTACAATTCTTTTTCTTTCTAAGGTATTCTGGTAATGGCTATTGCTCTTCATCTCTTCTATAAAGTCATATGCCTCATCAATCCCCTTTCTTTCAAAAGATACTCCTACAATTCTTTTTCTTTCTAAGGTATTCTAGTAATGGCTATTGCTCCTCATCTCTTCTATAAAGTCATATGCCTCATCAATCCCCTTTCTTTCAAAAGATCCTCCAGCAGCTGCATCTAAAGTAATCTTTATGTTAGGAGATAATGCATTATAGAAAGTTTGTATTTGTAACCATTTAGGTAAAGCATGATGTGGGCACTTCCTCAATGGGTCCTTGAATCTCTCCCATGCTTCATACAAACTCTCTTGATCATGGTGGGATAAATTCATTATATCATTACGAAGCTTTATGGTCTTTGAAGATGGAAAGAATTTAGCCAAAAATTTTCGAGTGATTAATGAATAAATCAATCTAGGAGAGAAACTCTGCCTGGAAGCATTAAGTTTAATAATAAATAATATCTTAAACAAGGAAAAGCAAATCTAATATCATAAATTGGAACAGAAATTAAGCTACGTCAAATCCCTAGTATGAGAGTTCAATTCAACATAGTAATTAAACAAAACTCAATTAAATTTTAAAATAATTCCATAATCAATATGAATAATGAAAAATAAAAGTAAGATTAAGAGTTTAGAAATAAAGACTAGTCAATGAATAGCGTGGATGATTTCCTTGATTCTGTACACAACTTGAATGCTCGAAGTCTTGAAAGAAAGAAAAACTAAGAAAAGAGTATAACAAAGATCTAAGATCTAAGATTCGATGATGCTATGATTGCTTTAGTGATATCTCATTATATAGAGTTCGTAACATGTCTTCACATCCAAGTAGGGAATAGAATCTCTAAAAAGGAAGAAATCGTGTTGAGGTAGGACAATGTTTGGGCTTTAAATTTTTCAATTTTAGATTCTTCTAGTTGGTTGGTGGGGTTTAGACTTGATTAGCATGTCAGAGAAGCCTCTCATGAGGACTCGTGCACGCGCTACGAGCTAGGGATGCCATTTCGGCCCAATATGAAATCTTGGATCTTGCATGGGCATGCTACTCAGCACGACTAGGGCATGTTAGAGTCTAGAATTTTATGATGGTAGAAGCACGAGTTGTGCTAAGGGGAGCATGACTTGAGATTGATGGTCTTCTATTGCAACGGCGTGCTACTCAGCACGACTAGGGCATGCTATGCACTGAGTTCTCAAGACATTTTCCTTTTGAGTTTAGCACAAGCGTGCTATTATGCAGGTCTGGGCATGCTAGAGATTGAGATATTTTTCTTCTTCTCTGTATTTTCAACTGGTTGCCATAAGCTTCCTTCTTTGATGCAAGTTTTGGTTATTTTTCTGCTAAAAATCCTTTAATTTAAGTTAATTAAAAATATAAATAAATCTAAATAAAACTAGTCAAAGTAATTTAAAAATACTAAAATTCCTAATAAAACTAAGCTAAAAATACTATAAAAATAAGACATATCAGTCACCAACCTTGCTTTTTCTCTTCCTCTATTTTTTGTTCAAGCAAATCTCAGCAGTACCACCATCCCTTTTTGCGATCTCAGCCTCCAATTGCCACTGACTCAAGATGCCCCTCTCCTTACTCACAATTTCAGCGACTATTGCAACACAGGCGAGCTACAGCTGCTCCCTCTTGGATCAGCAGTGATGTAGACATGACACTAGGCTCCTGTCAAGCTTTCTCCGGTCAAGTAGAGAGCAAATATCATGCAACAAGCACAAAAAATGGGCTTCTTAGTAAAAATCGAGCCAAATGATGTATAGAGCACTCAATTTTGGGCATTGGCGATTTCAGGCACTGCAGATGGCGGTGCTTGAGGTGATCTGGCAAGTCTCCGGTGAGACCCTTGGGAGGTAGAAACACTAGCTTCTCGCATTGAATCCAATACCGAACCTCAAATTAACAATTGGTATATTTAAAACTCAATGGTTTAATTTCAATGTAGATTGTGAAATTTAGAAGCTTTGGTTATTGAATTAAATTAGTTTGATTAAATGATAAGTGAAATTGTATAAGATTAGTGGCATAATTAAATTTCAGATAATTCATAGAAATTAACACATTATGAAATTATTGATTAAAAGTGATAAGAATTTGTAAAGAGTATAAATTGAAATTAAGACAGTTAAGTTATTAATGAATTAAATAAAATAAAATAAATATCGATATTGATAATTTGTGAAAGTATTGAGAATGACAGATGGGAATTGGTTGAGTTCGCTCGATGGATGGACTGTGTATTGTAACTTATAAAAAAGAAAAAACTTCAAATAGTCGAATTTATAAAGGAGATGTTGTAGAATTTTAAAAAAAAAAAGATTTATTCTAAAAGTAAAAATGTATTATATTAAATAACAATTGTGAAGTTAATAAAGAAATAAATTAGCTAATCAAGTATAAATTTATTTATATTATATTTGATTGTTTTCGACAAAGTATTTGAAATGAAATTTTAAGTGATTTTGAAAACAAGTTAAGTAAGGAAATTTAAGAAACGTTATTACAAAATCATATTATATTTATTTGGTAAAATAATTTAGTATATGAAAATATATACAAATGAATTTATAAAATGATATAAAAACTTATTTTAAGTGGAATCATAAGGATAATTATTAAATTAGTTTGAAAAGTAAAATATGATTTCTAAGGGAAAAATCAATTTTAATTAAATGATTTTAATAAGCAAGCTAAGTGATGGATTTAATGAACAGATTTAAGCAAATCTATGGATTTCATATAGTTATTATAAATAAATATATTTTGTATTTACTATAAGTAGAAAATTAAATATTTGCACTAATGGAAAATTAAAAGAGATATTTAATTTTATTTGAGAAGTTAGATATGATTTTTAATAAAGAAATTCAAATTTAGTCAAAAGATTTTAATAAATATATTTGAATTCTTATTTAAAATAAATTCTGGATTCCAAAATAGCAAATAAATTAAAAAAATTTAAATTAATTAATTTTACTTATGAATATAAAGAATAATTATCAATAAATGACTGAAAATGCAATGTGAATTTGATATTAGGTTGAGAATTCCAAGAAACACTTGTGAAAGCTTTATTAATCAGAGGAGATCAATTTCTCGATTCCAAATGAGTAATACTTTACCAAATTTATGATTACATAATTTACTTTCAACCTTATGTCTATTATTTTTGAATTCTTGCATATACAGTATAAGGATGAATGAATTTGCATTGATAAATGTTGCGAATGGTTGTTGGTGCATAATGATATGTGGTTGCTATATGGGAGTTGAGATGATATGAATCATCTCGGTTGAGAGCACGAACATGGTGAGATTGCCGACAGTGGGCTGTAAGCAATGGAAGTGGCACTTGCCCTTATGTACTCATAATTAAAATATTTATCATGGAAAAATGTTTTATGAGAAAAATTGTATTTGAATCTGTTTTTCCTAAACGGGATGGACTCCTTGGGTACACAAGTCACAGGACTATATGTGGATATTAAAGCATGCTTGGGAATGAGCATGGTCCTGTTAAGGTGATTTTACTTATTAATGACAATTTGATGTGGATATGGCCGTTGTTGTTTTGTGGATGTTATATTTGACATTACGTGAATAGAGAATGATCAATTAGAATAGTTTAAGTACCATTCATGTGACTGCATGGGTTTAGAATTATATATTATTATTTACTGAATTTATATTCACCCCGCTCCCTTTTAATTTTTTTTTTATATTATAAATTATTTATAAATCACTTGAAGCTATAGTCATCCTACTTTTTAGGGTTGGATAAAGAAATGTCTAAATATTTAATATAGAATAATGTCTAATTAGGATCCTTTTAATAATTGTATGGTAATAGAAAATCCACAATTATAATAGGCATTTTATGAATATAATAGTCATATTAAATGTACATAAATATTATTTGAAACATTGATTTATGTAAATGGAATATGATCTTGTGATAGTTAAAATCATTAACATTATAGTGGACCATATGGTTAAATGTTTTATTGGACTTATTCAATTGTAAGCAGTGTTCACGCTTACTATAGGCCTCAGTGACCTTTAAACCTATCCAGGCCCTAATACTAGTCCGACCCATGAAAACGGATTGTGACAAATAAAGAGAGTAATCATTCCATCCAAAAATCTTCCAGGAGCCAATCTCATAAATTCATTCCTATTCAGGAATGTAGTTGTAGTTGAAACAATAATATGACTACAACAAATACATATATTTTATTGTTAATACAAAATAATAATGCAAAAAGAAAACAAATATTACTGGATTTAAATTTTTAGCTAACCTGCTTTCCAAAGTTGTGTTAAATACATATTGAATTAAAACCAGATCTTTCACACTAATTGCCCATGAAACAATGAAAGGACTAACCTGAAATTTTCCTCTGTATATTACTTTCAACACGGTGGAACAATGGTGGCTTAACGGATTTTCGATCATTTTTTTTTTGTTCGAACGAGTTTATTATCCTTCAAGTCAAAAGTTTTTAATCTATTTTTTCTTTTCCATTTTACCATTACATATAACCTAGTCAATTACCACATCATGTGCCATAAAACTAAATAAATATATTTGATAATTTATTTGGTAAGAACTAAATAAAATATAAAATCCAACTAAAATAACAATAATAATAACGAGCATATATTTACTTACATCATTTTCAACAGATGAATGTGCTCCCTCAACTCTTTGTGCTCACAAGTCATCTCATTGTTGATATTTGACATATCAACCATTGAAGTCATCCGTATCTGATCAATTTTATCTTCTAAAAGTGATAATTTTGACAACAAAATGTTTTAATCACACTCACTCTTTGTCTGAGTTTCAATAACTGCCTTATTTGTTCTCGATTTAGACATTTCATAATAAGTAGTTGACATGGTTGACTCAATGCTAGATTGCAATAAACTAATTTTTTTGAATTACGACATCTAATTTAGCCTCTAATGATGTCAGCTTTTGTTCTATGGACATGACATTCAACTCTAAAGTTTTGCATTTACGTGTAAGTTTGTTAACTTGTTTAGATATAGCCTACAGCATAAATAATAAGAAGATAAATAAAAATTATAATTCTGTATTAAAATTTTAAATACTTATTTGGATGATTAAATCAGAACTTAAATGAAAGTAAATATTTTATTTTTTTATAACCTATAGAATAAATTACCAGTAATTTATTTATCTTTAAATATAACTATTTTTATATTTAACTACTTTAAATTTAATGGTTAAAACACATTTTATATTAATAAAGAAACTTTTAAACTTTGTACCGTAGTCTGATCCATATTTTTAATATATTTTCTTTCCTGTGTGGATCTATATGGCTTCATCAATAAAGGTAGAGTTGCCATCCAAGTTTTATTGTACTAATTTAAGAGAGCAAATTATCAGAATATTTCTTAATTTTTTTAAAAATTCATTTCATAGCATGTTATGCAAAAGCTCTGCAATGATTATACAATGTTCTGATTATATAATGCTAAAAATAAAGAAATGAGAATTTTATTTTATTATAAAATTTGAGATATGCCTCCCAAAAAAGTAAATTCCAACCATATAAGTTTGATACTTATAATTCTTAAGAAAATAAATATCCGACTAACAATCCTACAATAATAAATTTCTTAACAGTAGATCCAAATAGATTGAAATATGACTATTATTAATTTTATTTTCTAAAATATTAAATTTTAATTTTGTGAAGATAACACTAATAGACCCAAATTCACTTAATTTAGCAACATATGATGCAACAAGCTGTCGGACATTTTTTGTACATTTAAATTTAGGTTTAACCACCAAAAAGGTCCAAGCTTATGAGTTTTTTTTTTTTTTTTAAATTTGGTAAATACTTTTAATTTTGTCAATCAATACTCTGTATTTATTTTTCTTTATCAATTGCAGCTTCCATCTAGAGTTTGTTAATATTTGCTTATTTGTCCGTTAATATGGTCTAATTTTTTTATATCATGTCCACGTAGATATGTCACATAAAAAAATTAACTTGAACAAAAGACTTAACCACAAAAAAAAAAAAACCTAATATGAGTTTTTCTTTTTAAATTTGACCAATACTTTTGATTTTGTCAATCAATACCCTATAGTTATTTTTTTTTGTCAATTGTGGCTTTCGTCTAGAGTTTGTTAATATTTGCTGATGTGTCCATTAATTAGATTTAATTTTTTTCCAGATCACGCTTACATAGACACGCCAGATAAAAAAGTTAACTTGAACATAAAAATACATTAAATGACATTGTTTTAGTTGGACTTATCTTCAGTATTTTGATTTTTTTTTTCTTTTTATCATTAACTTTAAAGTAAACTAAGGCATCTACTTTTTTTTGTATGACCCTATATTTTGGCAGATGAAAACTCATCTATTGGATTTACATGTCATATAAAAATATCTAACATTTATTTATCCTCAAAAAATAGCACGTAAAATATCAAAATAAGTATAAGGTATCTAAATAGAAGTCACAATTGACAAAAAGAAATAAATACAGGATATTGATTGACAACCGAAAAAAAATTGGACCCAATGAATAGACAAATCAGTAACTATTAACAGACTCTAAATAGAGGTTGCAATTGACAAAAAAAATAAGTACAGGATATTGATTGACATCTATTTCTAGTATCACAAATGCAATTTGTTGGTACACAAATATAATGAGAAAGTACAATATATAATAAATTGTCTAATTATATACCTTTTTATTCTTAAGCACCCCATCAATTTTTGCATATTCCATCTTTTGCTTGTAGGAAAATGCATACCATTTAGCAACTGTTTTTATAAAACACTAAATGAATAAAATGTTAAATTTAATTTATGACAACTTAACAATAGAAACACAACAAACATGTTGATTTAAATAACAAAAATGAAATACCTCATTTTTGGATTTAGGGTCATTCTTTCATTGTTCTCGCAATTGTGATTCTAGTCGTCTTAAGAAGAAATGAGAAATAAGAAATTAACATAACAAAATACTAACATTATAATAATTCTAAACATTCACTTGGATGTAATTGTTGTAAGCAATGCGGAGATTTGACTTTTTTGAATTTGTTGTCTGCTCACTATTAATGCTCTCAGACATCTTATCAATCATACAATATTCTAAATAATGTTTTAAAGCTTTATGAACCAAAATGTACTTATTTAATAAATTCGGTTAAATTATTTGACTATTATATCTCTCCCAAAATCAAAACAAATCACACAGATAATCAATTTTTAAAAAATCAAATTTAAACATGAGATAGTGTCAAATTACTAAGATTTGATAAGATCTAACCCAATCAAATTTGAACATGAGATAGTGTCAAACTATCAAGGTTCGGTAAGAACTTACCCAAATAACTTTCAACAAACTAATTTGACTACAATTAACAAGCATCGAAAATATTACATGCAATCTTTAAAAACAGATGCTTTAAAAATCAAAATTATCTCACTAATTGTTAAATGCCTTTTTGTACCATATGTTTATGTGTCAAACACTAATCAATGCAATTAATCCAAAAAAAGGATAAAACAATGCATGTGAGTTTTGTTTATTCTTTTTTTTTTTTTTTTTGTATATTCAACCAACTATAAACTTCCAAATATAATAAAAATAATCTAAATTTCGCTATTAGCAAAACTCTATCAATAGGAAAAAAAATACAATTGCTTAAAACTCCAATAAAAAAGGTATCTATGAAACTGGCAAAAGATATCAATATATACGTTCAATATTTTAGTTAAGCATACACCATCTCATAGTGGCTATTTAAAAATCATAAAATTATTAGAATATCAATATAATTATACTTGTTAGTAGGGTCTGTAATTTTATTTGATCCGGCAGGTACGCAACCGATGTGAACCAAATTTAGTAGGTTCAGATAGTGAATAAATGAGGTTTGAGTGGTTTAGATACAAAGAATCAAGTACCCATAGCCCTTTACCCATTCAATAAATATTTAAAAAACCATTTAAAATAATTATTTTTGTAAATAAAAAGTATGTATATATTCATTTTATTATAACTAATGCTATAATTATATTTAACATTTATGTTATATTTTTTATTAAGTCAAAATAATAATTTCATAAATTTTAGTATTTTTTTTATTATTTGGGCAAATTGATGCTCAACTAATAGTACATTTTGAAATTTTTAAAAAAGAAGACTCACAGCTTCAAAATCAGGTGGAATAATTTTAAGCATATAACTTTAATCATACACAATTTTGATTGGATATCATTGCCAAGTAGAAACGATGATAGAAGCAAAAATCTCTACTTAGAAATGCATTATTATTCCAAGAGATTTTGAGTCGAATGAGGAGTATAATGATTGATACTTACCCTCAAGAAGATAATTGGATAGTAATATAAGCAAAAATGTGTGAAGTACACTAACCGATGCCTATACGAAAGAAAAAAAAAAATTCACATACAACAAACTAACAAAGGAAAGAAACAGTAACCATATAGGTGTACAATTAAAAACAAATTAACTATATATTTTATGCAAAACAATCTATTGGTGCTTTTTTGAGAAAAGAACAATAATCCGTTGGCTGACAACTTAGTTTGTGAAATGCGGGCTTGCTGAAGTACACCATTTGAAAAATAAAAGTGCACTCAATCTGACTTCTAGCCTATGAATTTGATTCCATGGTACACCTGTTTCACCAATTGTGCAATTAAAATAAAATTGATAAAAAAAATTATAAAAGAGAGTTCAATCGCTTGAAAAGTAAATAGAATTTTGATTGTCAATTGAAACTAAAGCTTGTAATCACAGGAAAAGTAAATAGAATGTGCTTATAAAAATGAAAAGAAGGCTTTGAAAATTAAATTGTTTGACTCGTTGAAGAGTTTGATTTGATTGTTGAATTCGTCGGAGAATTTGGTTGGGCTTTGTTGGTTCATTCTTGTTGCTTTTATAGGTTCTACAGGTAGTTACCAAAAGAGTCCACTAACGCACGTTCCCATTAGTTCCTTTAGTGTCCCACCTCATATGTGAAAAACCACTCTGGGACGTGCTTGCACAACTATAGATCACGTCTTTTATTTTTCTCTTTCATTTATTTAATTAATTAATATAAATTAATTAATTAATCAATTTATAATTCAAAATAATATTAATTAGGTCCCAATAAAATTAAATATCTAAGCCCAAACCCAATATATAAAGCCAAAAATTAAAAATTCACAAAATGGATTCAATAATTGCCTCCTATATTAAGTTGGCAAAGCATGCCAAGCTTAATATGTGAGCCCACTTTGCAAATCTAAACCCATTATAAATTAAACTCTAAAAACAAAATATAACACCACACTCCAAAAAGAGGACTTCAAACCTAATTGCGCCATTGACCTTTTTCTCTTAGCATTTGTGTTGTTGTGCCGTCATCAACTCGCTTCTTCTTCTTCTTCTTTTTTATTCCTTTCAAACTTGGTCCAAGATGAATCTCTGCACCATTCATGATCCGAACAGGTAACTCTTCATCACTCAACCATGTGACATCACATTCGCACAAAATATGGAATAGCAACAAGTCAACATCATAAAGAATCTTATGACTTATTTGAAAATCCAAGGCCATTTAGGCTTGAGAATCACAGGACTATGAATTCTCTTTTTTGTATTTTTCCTTTCCTTTGCTTTTATTTATTTATATACTTTTTCCTTCAGGGATTTCTCTAGAATCAAGACTATGGCCTCTAATGAAAACCCCTTGCCTAATTCTATCCCTACAGTCAAGTTAAAGGCATCAATTCCTTCAACATCAATTTCGTTGGTAACTATTTTTCCAAAATTTAGCATTAATGAGAATATTTTTTTCACTTTAGCTCAAGACAAGGAACTAGTTCCTCTATGGTGAAAATTTTGAATTTTGCCAATTGTGTACTGGATTCGATTTGAGGAGTATGTTTGTTGATGCTATGAGACTGGTAGGAGTGGGAAATTAGTTTTTGGATCTCCATGATATAGAGGAAACCCTGTCAAAATTTTCTTAGAAAAGAACTGACTTTAAGCTCCTTGTAATATGTTCCACTGCAGCATTTGCTAATAACTCAGGCAACGCTCTTACTATTGCACCAACTCCTTAGGTAAACTCCTTTGCTGATCCTCGCATAACACGCATTATGCACTTTTTCCCTTATCTTCTAATTCTTTTGCTTTACTCATAGGATCTTGATAAGACTATTCAAGCATTTACAAAAGTCCTCCACCATCTCCTTTGCTATTGAACAAGAACATTGAATTGATTCTATCTCATCCTACTCTCCCTCCTCTATTAGCATATAAGATCAAGTCTTGGCCTCGACATACAACCTTATAGAATGAATGGATAGACCTTCTCAAATTAGTGTACAAATCCCTTTGGGAAGATCTGGGGATCTACTCCTTTATCCAACTATATAGGCTTCTACAATCAGGCCCTCCTTTGTGCACTAGCGTCCTTTGCAATGCCTTAAGATTTTGGTTTGATTAATGCAACTCTTTTATTTTCCCTATGGGTCTGATTTCCATTAATCTTCTAGACGTTTATGCTTTGATTGGCTTACCCATTATTAGAGACAATGCACCGAGCCTAGTCCCTCCTCTGTCTAACTCAATCTCATACGCCTGGACATTCGACTCCTATTCCTTAGCTATCAAGTTTGACCAAGGTACCAGTTCATCTAATCATCTACGGTTCCTATGGATTTTTGCTGTACAAATTTATCTTCTTCCCCGCTTTTGATCATCCCACTAATAAGTATTTCCCCTTGGCTCATGAACCAGCTTGGACCTTATACCCTGGGAACCATGCTTTTAGGTTCTGTCTTCCATGACATGTGTAAATTAATTACCGATAAAAAAATTGAATGGTAGCCTGTGGATAGTACAACTTTAGCTTTTCAGTTATTTCCCTGATTTCAGAAATTTCCCTTTTTTCGCTAGTTGATGGGATGTTTGGTCATAGAGTATCTAACTTTATTTGTAATTGACCCGAGGAAGCCATTGAGTACTTTATGAAGCTCAAAGATCTGAACCACATCAAGTTTACTTCATTTAATGATGTTAATGAGTTAGCAACGGCTGGTCTCCCATTACGGTTGAACGACAGGCAGCCTACTACTATACAAATGCATTAAGGCACTAGGTTGTTTTTGCTTTTGAGTGGTATCTACATGTGAATGTATCTTTCGATGTGAGTTTTGCTGGTGCTACTACTTTTGAGGCTTATATACCCTGCCTATGGTGTAGACAATTTGGATTGATATAGAGTATCCCTAAGCTGGCACTATTCATGGCATCTACCTCCACTTACAGAAGGTGCCAGACACAATCTTGTATAGTGACATGTCACTACAAGAAAATCGCTAAATGGAAACAGAAATTTCCGTTTCTAAAATACTAAATTCCTTTTCTAAAATTGTATAGAAACGAATGAACAACGGATTATGACCGTGACAACTTGGACGAACAACGGATTATGTTCGTGACAACTTGGGCCATTTCAAAATTAGTTTAGAAACGGAAACAACTATCCGTTTCTAACATAGTAAGGGATTTTTTTTGTTGCTAGTGTCCTGTAATTTCGTTTCTAAATTATGACCTCCGGCAATAATTTCGTGCTAGAATGGATTTTTGCATTGTTAGTGTCCCGTAATTCCGTTTCTAAATTATGAGCAAAAATTTCATTTCTGATCCATTCTCATCTTGTCTCTAAATTTGTTTCTAAATACGTTTTTAATCCATAGCTAATGTGTTTCTATTTACATTTCTAATTATTTCCATCCATTTCTAAAACCCATTTTTAACATCTAAGAAAAAATACAACCAAAATTTAACCATTGCTAAATCCGCTTCTATTTCCATTGTTAAACTATCTTTCATTTGCTAAATCCGTCTCTAAGCGTGTAGCTAACAAATAAATCCATCTCATTTTCATTTCTTTTTTGCCCATTGAAAACATTTCATAATTTTGAATATTTTAATCCTGCCCTGTTCTAATTTATACATTTTTTAATTAAATTAATTTAACATCAAATGGAGAAAGTCAACATAAAATTAAAATAATTTAACATATATATAAACTATCAAAACAATAGAAATTCTCTTACAAATATAAACTGTAAGGCGAATGAGTACTAATAATCTTATATATGTTAATACAAATCAACTAAAATCTACTTTGATAGTAGTATCACCACGAGCATCAATGTGATTAAACAAGCCATGCTGAGATAAAATTCCACGTGAAAATGATTGCTGAGATTGAAGCTGTAATGTTTGTAGTCCAGTCCGCATAGTGCTCAGTCTCCTTTATAACCTTATTAAAGCAAGCATAAATGACAAAGAAGAACAATATATCCAAACAATAAAAGCTATTTTCTGTGCACAAATTTCATATATTATTGGGTTTTAGAAACCAAGTTTCGAAATTCAAAATGTATATCTCTGCCTATTTTTATTTTTGATTAAATGAAAAAGACCATAAAATTTATTAATATATTAAGAAATTTCTTACCATAGTATCACTAAATAGATGCAAATGGCAGAATTTTAAATTAAAGGGCAGAGAAATCAATGACTAAATTAAAGAAGAAAAATGGATCAATTTATGTACCCATTAGACTTAATTAATCTATCCAAAAAAAAAAAAAAAAAAAATTAGAAGATGAAAAGTGTTATATAGGGTTAACTAGTACTGCCTTTTCCAGGTAAGCGTGCTCCAAAACCAAAAATATACAAAAGGGTGCCCAAATATGAAAATGGTTTAAAGTGCTATGATTCTAACTTGTTGCTTCTTCTCTGCTTACATTTACTTATATATTATAAGCTAATTATAAAGCCTAATTAGTGCTCATATTCTTTTTTTATGAGAGTTAAAGGTTATATATATTAAATTTGAGAATGAAAAGAAAGGCAAAGGAAGATAAAAAGAATAGACCTCTGATAAAAAGAATATACTCAAAATCAGCATAACTATCACATGAATTGGTAATCTTCAAAGTGTTTTTGAAGCTAAAAGTGACACCTGCAAAAACAAAAACAACATTAGAAGAATGACACCTACAGAGTCCAAACTGAGCTAATTCCCTTTATTAATACTGAAAAGAAGTATAATATTTTAAATACACAAAGAAAAAACCATTTTTCTTTAAAACATAATGTGTAATAAATATAATGAATATGCAAATGATTAGTCTTTATTAATCTTTTCCAATAGTGCACCATTTTTATAGTTGACGCCAACAGGAAAAAAAAAAAGGAGAAAGGAAAAAAGTAACAGAAATTATAAGCATTATAACACTTACTAAAACAAATTAAAACACTTAATTATGTTCACTGCTGGGCTTGTTGTTGCCATTGTTTAGGCTCTCACAGCCCTAGTTCTTTATTAGACATTTGGACTAGTAACATTCACATGCAAATGATTCTAGTATGTCTGAGCATCAGATTTTGAATATTTAAAACATTATTAGTAAAAGTATATATAATACACATGAATATTTCAACCATCCTGCAACTGGAAAGAAACAAGCAAACACAACAATTAATTCTATAAAAATATTATAAATCTATATTAAAGTTCAAATTTCCACTTTACTTTGTAAATTCAATTCATGAAATTTAAGAATTTACTAATGAGTTTTATAAGTAAATATGCATATCAAACCAGACAGAGATAAACAATATCCTGTAATCAAATCACATACCTTACTATTCATTTCCTTCAAAGCTAGAGGCTGGAAACTGCACGAACTCACAATCTTTTGATTTCCCACTCAAACGATTGTATATAATCTTTACTAAATCAAATATAAAATTTACATTAGTTAGCTTTATTAAAAGAAATTTCTAACAAAGAAAAAGAAAGTCAAAAGCACTTTGAATTCGCTCTATAAATTATCTTCGATTATTTGTCCATGTTTCTCGAAAGCATTTTTTAATACAGTTTCACTGGTATCATAAGAAAGCCCTGCAATTAAAGGTACGTACACAAGAAGATTCAAAGCGAATATGATCACCAAACACTAAACAAGAACTCCAAATAGAATCTAACACAAAAATAATTGAAATAAAGCTGAAGAGAAGATTAAAACCAAATATAGATCTAATAAAAAACATACAAACTAAAATCAAGCAAAAAAAAAAAAAAAAACCATAGATCTACAAAACAATACTTGCATATTACGGGTAATAAGGTCCCGGAATCACGAAGCTACCTGACTTTCTCATAAGCGACGGAGATGGTGATGGAGAGAGTTCAACGATAAGTCTAGAGGCAGAGAAGGCTTTTGCTTAGAACGTAGCGTCGACGAAGCCAGGGGTTAGGGATTGAACAATGACGGAGAGAGCACAAAGATAGATCACGGGGACAAAACTATCTAACCATGAGCTGGAGTATCAAATCGATGGTCTCCAGAAAGAGAATTGTCTTCTTCATTCTGGAGAAGTGATGATTAATGATGACGGAAAGCGATGAAAGAACCATGGCCATTAAAAGAAGGGAAATTAATTATGTAGTCTCATAGGTATGTCAAAATTATCTAAGTAGTCTCCCCTTTCCAGATAAATATGCATCTCATTCTCCATATTTGCTTTCGTCATACTAAGTGATCATTCCATCTATTTTGCAGTAATTTCTCCGTCAGCTCTTGGGGAAAGGACGGAAACACCCCTTAGCATAATGGAGCGTCATTCTCATTTGAAGTTGAGGGAGATTGAAACGTCCCTTTCGTTTTGACAAACATTTCACGTAACCACCCCATTGCACTCCCATTCTCGGCATTGAAGGTTTTTAGGAATTTTTCTCTATTTTCTTGAAGCATTGAATGATTTCCTGACTTTTCAGACCATATAACAAAGGTAAGAGCATGTAAAATTATTAACTTTATGTGTATATCGTGCTCTATTTCATTGACAAGTGATTTTCTTTTGGTTTTTCTGATTGATTAAAGCGTGTTTATTGAAAAATTAGTGATTTTGCACCCTATAAGTTTAATATTGAAGTTGAGTTGTAGAAGAAAGAAGAATATGTAGGGTTTTGCAAATGGAAAGCTTGGTGCTCTGTTTATTTACATGTTCTTCTTTTCTTGTGTAGTAAACCTCATTTACATTATTTTTTTTGCATTATAGTTTGAAAATTATGTATCTAAGGTTATTTGATATGCATTGCACTTGTGGTCTGACTGTGTGTCTTTTTTTATGTAAGCACATGATATGACATTACCTAAGTGGTATACAATTGAGGTCATATATGGAGAAGAAGAGGGGTTCATTTACAATGTTAACCTTGAGAAGCTTTGTTATTTAAAACTAATAGGTTGTGTATGCAAGTTATTTAGGTTAGGAACAGTTGCATTTGAGGTTAAGGCTGGCGTGGGTATTAACATAGAGAATGATGATGACATATATGTTATGTTTGAGATGTTTAAAGATACTGCTATTGTGCCCTTGAGGGTGACTAGAGTTATAGGTCCATTGAATGTTATTATGCCCCCTGAAATAGGAAGTCAGGTGGTAGATAATATGGAACCTCAACCTTAGATATTAGGGCAACCGTCAGTGGAAATAATTGGAGAGTCAGGGAGTGGTATTAGAGGTGAAGGTTTTTTTTTTAATGTTGATGAGTTAATGATGGGGGGTAGAAGGAGTGGACAAAATGAGAGTACCAGTGCTGTTGATGGACAAAGTGTTCATGGTGGAGTGAATGAGGCTCTCAATATTAATGAGGGTGATGGAGGGAATAATATCAATATGCATTTGAATTCAAATGAGGGTGAGGGTGGGTTTAAGGAGGGTAGACCTGGTAGTCCTATTATTATTGATGGGGTTAATGAGTTACATGGGGTAGGAATAGAGAAGCAAGTTAATGGGCCAGAAGAGCAAGTAAATGGGCCGGAGGAGGATGTAAATGGGCTAGAGGAGCAACTAAATGGGTTGGGAGGGGATGTAAGTAGGCTGGAGGAGAAGGTAAATGGGTTAGATGAGGAGCAGGATGGTGCTGAAGTCAAAAAAAGAAAGGGTAAGATGGTGGCAGGTTCACATATATGGGATGGACTTTTAAAAGAAAATTCTGATTATGCAGGATATGTTAGAGGGTTGGGTAAGGGGAAAGTAAGAGGTAGGCTTTCTAACGTGAGGGAAATAGATTTGTCAAATATGAGTAGGGTTGGGGAAAGGAAAGGTCCATATTGTTTTAGGGAGAGGGTTAACACAGTTGAGAGAGAAGAGCCATTAGACGAGGGAATGGTTAATGATAGTCAGACATCTGATTCTGAATACTCACTGTCAGGTAGTGAATATGAGAGTAAGGATAGTGAGACACCTGAAGAAGTGGAAAATGGTGAGGGAGCAAAGGAGGTTGAACCTAAGGACACTGAGTCTGATGATCAATGGAGTGATCAGTCAGATAATGAGGGGTCAGCCACTAGTAGTACTGATGATGATGAAATAGCAAGAAGGCAGATAAAGAGAATCAGAAAGAGAAGTAAAGTAGATCCTTTTAAGAACTTGTATAAAAGTTTATTTGTGTCCTGAGGATGGTGAGATAGAATTTAAAGTAGGAGATGTCTTCCTCAATGTATAAAGCTACAGAGATGCTTTGAGAGATTATGCAGTTAGGGGATGTTACCTAACAAAGACAATAAAAAAATGATAGTGAGAAAGTCACAGCCAAATGCATGAATGATGGATGCCCTTTTAGGTTTCATGCATCCCTTGCACCTGATAAGGTAACTTTTGTAGTTAAAACCCTACAACCAGAACACACATGTGTTAGACCTGTAGGTAACAAAAAACCATAATGCAACTACTAAATGGGTTAAATCAAAGCTGAGGGCTGAGTTAGAAGCTGACCCTAATATGAGTTTTTAACTCATGCTAGCTAAATTGAAGAATAAGTGGGGGATTGAACCAAAATATTGGCAGCTCAACAAAGTAAGAAATGAAGCAAAATTTGAAGTTGCTGGCTCACATGAGGATAGTTACAACAAATTACAAGATTATATAGCCTGCCTACAAAGGTCTAATCCAAGAACTTTCATCAAATTCCAACCCGTAGATAGAAACAGTGAAGATGAGCCTCTTAGGTTTGATAGTTTGTTTGTGTGTTTTGATGCAATGAGGGTTGAGTTCTTAGAGGGTTTGAGGCATTTTATAAGACTTGATGGTTGCCACCTTAAGGGTCCATTTGGTGGTTGTTATCTCACAGCTGTTAGTCTTGATGGGAATAAGGGAGTTCCCTTTAGCATTTGCAGTAGTGCAAAATGAATGCTTTGCAACATGGAGCTTTTTCTTAGATTGTCTCTGTCAATGCATTGGACCTAGGAGTGTTGAGAAACCATGGACTTTTATGTCTGATAGACAAAAGGTAAGCAAGCTAATTTACTATTTTAAATTTTCATTTATTTCATGTAAATGCATGAGAAATAAATGCATTCACTTATTTACTTTGTTTCTTTTTAAAGGGCTTGTTGGAGGCAGTTAGACTTCACTTTCAAAGCTCTAACCATAGATTTTGCTGCCAACACCTACTATGTAACTTCAAGAAACAATTCCTTGGTGTGATGTTGAGGCAAGAGTTTTGGCTAGCTGTAAAGGCCACTCACCCTTATGCATTCAGGGAGCATATGAAGAACATTGCAGTCAAGCAAGAAGGCAAACCAGCTGAATGGTTGATGAGCAACCCCCTATCAAATTGGTTAAGGCATGCATTCTGGCCAAAAGCAAAAAGTGATCATGTCACCAACAACATGACAGAGAGGTTTAATAGCTGGATAGGTAACATTCATAATAAACCAATTATTGAGTTTATAGATAAAATTAGACATAAATGTACGGTTACGTTACATAAGAGGTATGCTAGGACTGTTAGTTGGGAAGGAAGAGTCACACCTAGTTGTAAGAAAGCCTTGAATAAACTAATTAAAGAAAGTAGGTATTGTAAGATGCTGCTTAATAACTCTGATGAGTTTGAGATTAGGGAGGGGCCTCTTTCATTTGCTATAGACTTAGTCAAGAAAATGTGCACATGTAATTGGTGGAATATTTCTGGAATGCCTTGTAAGGATGCATGTCTTGCTCTTGGATACAAAAGGGAAAATATAAAAGAGTATGTTGATGATTATTACACAGTGGCAAGGTACATGAAAGCATACAGTGGTGTAATACACCCAATACCTAATTATGAGTACCCTATTGAGACTGAATTTCTAGTCCTCCTTCCCCCTATTCCTAAAAGAAAGGTTGGAAGACCTAAGGAGAGAAGAACAAGGCAAGAAGGTGAAGAAGCACCCAGTGGGGCAAAGAGATCATGTCCTGTTAGATGCTACATATGCAAGCAGCTTGACCACAATAAAAGAACTTGTGAAAAAGCTCCCCCACCCAGTTCACAGGTAATGAATCTAACCTTAATGTGATTGTGTTGTCATTTTTAAATTTTACTCAAGGAATGCCTCAACATTTTTTTTTGCCATGCAGATGAGCGAGAGTAGTGTTCAAAAGGGAGGAAAAAGAGGCAAGAAACCTATAAGCCATGGATGGACTAGTGCTGCACATTAGAGTGGATAGATGACATTATTTTGTTCATTATTCAACAATAATAGAATACCTTTTTTGTACTTTCACTCAAGACAAAGGACATAGAAGAAATTTTTTGATGCAATTGTTACAATGACTAGAAATTGAGAATATTTTGCAATTAATATGTATATGGGAATTAGAATTAGGCATTCTGAGTTGTGTTGCAATAAACACTCAGTTCTCCCATTAGTGGTCTTAAGTTCTTTTTATAATCCAATGATGGACTTTATGACAAATGTAATGAAGTTCTTTTTTCTATAACTGTCATGTTTTTTGCATGGGTGTTGCCCATTTTTTTTACTTCATTAGACACGTAATTGCAAAAAGCACATTGCATTAATTTTTCAATAACACTCTTCCAACTTACACGAATATCACTTAAAATAACAAGAAAAAAAAAACTACCAACTACCCCATCCCATTAAACCAAGAGAATGTCCAACCATCATTTTCTCTCTTCCTTGTACAAAATTTCTCAGTCTAACCCATAAACCAATAGAACGGTATCAACCTCACATCAATTTGAACACCAAAACAGCTACAAATATAAAATTTATCAAAATTAGCATAAAACATAAGCCAACCAACTTCTCTTGATTCCTAATTTTGCCAACAAATAGCTCATGCTTCCCTCTGATGTATAACAATTGTGTATGTAGCTTTATAATCTCTTCAGTCAGCTTCAAGATCTCATCCTTCGTCTTCATATTCTCGTCTTTCAGCTCATGCATGTCTCCAAGTACATTTCTTTGCCTCAATTCATGGTCACTATTAACCTTGCTCGCACATCTTTCTCGTGAATCAACTGCCTTGCACCAACCCAGGAATGATCCACACTCATTGTCAACACAATAGTAATACAACCTATTTCTATTCTTCACTATCTCCGATATCCTAATCTCAGTCTTTTTTCCACATTTGCAATATGTATTCACATACCTTCCTTCCATTGTTATCTCATTCATGCTTGAAGAAGACATTCTTACAAAACCCAAACCCTAGATTTTGTGTGTTTTAGAGAGATACATGCTGACATCCAAAGAGAAATAAGAAGCCATATATTGGCTCATTAAGGGTAGGGTGGCAATTTAAAAAATTTTCTCTCACCTCTTTTAGTCCTTTCCTTGAGAGCTGACGGAGAAATCACTGCAAAATGGATGGAAGGATCACTTAGTATACGAAAGCAAATGTGGAGGATGAGATGCATATTTATTTGGAAAGCAATGACTACTTAGATAATTTTGACATACCTCAGGGACTACATAATTAATTTTCGTTAAAAGAATAAGAGTGAGAGAATGGATAGAGCTTGGGAATAGGTAGGATAGAGAATGACTTGGGAAGTTTAGGGCTTGGGAAGTTTAATGGTTTTTTCTAATCTTGAAACGATATAGTTTAGATAATAAATCTTTGAATAATAAATATTTCTTCTATTACATAATAAATATAATTATTCTTTTTCATTTTATGTAGTTTTGAATATTCAGATAACTTTATTTTAAATAATATTTTTCTATCAATTAACAATTTTAAACTATAAAATTATTAGAAATGTATTTTTCATATTGTAAATTAAAGCTAACCAAATTATTATTATTTAATGAAAAACTTACCTACTCAAATGAAAAATCAATAAAAATAAACAAAAACTATTAAAACACCCTCAACATGAAATATATAATATAAAAAGGTAAACGCTTAAGAAAAGAGATTGTTAATTCACTCATAGTTTATATTTATTGAATATTCTTTATAAAATAGAACTAAATATTTGGAAAGCACATTTAAAATCCGTTTCAATGATGAGCATTCATTTCTCATGAAATTTAGAAACAAAATTTAAATTTGTTGCCAATTTCCATTACTAATTCATTTTTATGATAAGCGCCCTAATTTTTTGTGAAACTCAGCAACGGAATTTTTCGTTTCCAAATAATCTGTTTCTAGCCTAATTCTAAACAGTTTCTAATTTCGACAAAAATATTTTGAATTGTTTTCCGCTTCTAATATGTTTCTAACCCGTTGCTAACTAGAAAAGGAACAAATCTGTTGCTATTTCGTGATTTTCTTATCATGTGTTATGAAAGCAGCGAGTAATTCTTCAGAAAGTACTTATCACCTTTATGGATCCAAAAATCATTTTTCCTACTTTTGAACATTGGTGGAATGCCTTTTACACTAAACTTATGGCACAACCATGTGACCCTCTAGGTATGTAGCATATTGAGTAGTCTTCCTTTGTCTTTAGGCTATTCTCTCATCTCCTTTTTCTTTTATAAATTCTCTTTCCCCATTGATCTCTCCTCAGGTCAACAATTTAGATTCTTTGAATAGGAAATGAAAGCTAGCTAGCCATCCTAGGGGACATACACACTCTAAAAATCCAAATTTCCCCAAAGAAAATGAGAAAGAGAACACCAAAGGAAACTTAGCAGACACTTGCATCTAGGCATTCTGATAGAGTAGCCAATAAATCGAAACCTTTATTCAGGTTGCAACCAGATGAATGTAATTTTAGACGATTCAAAGGTGCCAGATCCACATTCTATGAAGACTAGTAATGTTTATTCCACTCTTCAAAGGACATTCGTGACTGGTTCCTCTCCTTCTACCCATCCACTTCCAAAGATACTTTTAAGATTGATATGAATCCTCTGGGTTATACTTCCCCTGTTTGACAATCCTCTCCTTCCGTTGATCAAAATTCAAGCGCTCCACTAGCTTCTTCTGCTCAGGTCTTTCCTTTATCTAATATGTTCTTCTTTGTCCAAATTGATACTTATACTTCATTCATTTCCCCTATAGGCTCCTCCTCCAGCTCCATCGATTATTATCATGGAGATTGAGGATCCTTTATTTGAGTTAGACTTTTCTTTTTTGAATGATCTGCCTACCTTCTCTGCTTCTACTCTTGCCAACCTTCCTTTGCTTCTGTCAAGGTAGCTAATGAGTGGCTTAAACACTTATTTGCTCTTAATTTACTAGACTTATTTGAGGAACGTGTTATGTGTTTTCTGCATTAGATAGGCTGAGCAAGGTTGATGGTTCTAATCGGCAATAGGAGATCCGATCTCAAATTATTGACTCGTTCTCTTCTCACCAGCAAACTATCTCTTCAGCTATAGAGACCCAATATTCTATTAAAGACTCCATAACCAGAAGAGACAGATATCAACAAGCTATTGTGAAAGTGAACATTGCAGCTCACCAAGTATTAAAGTTTAAGAAATGCAAAGAAGCTCTTCTTCGATAAGTGGATGCTTTAAAGGCAAAGATTGCTTTGTTAGAAGGTGAAGCAGCTAATGTTGCTGCCTCTAAAGAACTTCTTAGCCGAGAGTATATTACAGAGGTTGACTTTTTTAAAACTAAGAGTAATATGATTAAGGATAAAATGCCTCAGGTATAGGCTAGGGTAGAGAACCACAAGACCTACTCTTCTATTATTTCACATCACCAGCAGACTTAGAGTCAATTCTAAGATGTTGACCTTGATTGATTCTTCTTTAGCTGACTTCTCTTTGTTTTGATTTGTTTTGATGTACTTGGAGATCTTTCCTGGATATTTATTTGGTATTTATTTAAAAGCCATGAATCGACCTTTGCACATCTATATAATAAATGGTCAGTAGGCCTATTCATTTTATTCATGAATTACTGTGGAATAAGCTATTTACATGCTTTATTTTTGTGGCAGAATATTGCATACATTTATTTTTACACTTTTAACCATGATATCGACATATCACCTATCTATAGTTATTGAGCTTTTTACTGCAGGTGACCTTCTTCTCAAAGTCATGGGAGAGGCTCAATTGCCTTCATTGTTGTTGCTCTTTCATCTCCCATATGGTGGGATAGTACTTCTTATGGTAATGACCATTGATGTTTCTTTTATGTGGTTCTCTTGACAGACTTGATAACTAGTAGGCATTTACTTTGAGGACTTTATAAACTCATAAGGGACTCCCCTAGTTAGGAGTCTATTTACCATATTCTCTGCATTTAAAACCTAGTGGTAAAATTACCTTCCACACTAAATCTCCTTTAGCAATCCTCTTCTTTAGTACAACCATTCTATTGAATGCTTAAAGACATGTTTCATCAAGTTCCTCTAGGTCCATTGCCATAGCCTGTGTATAATCATCAGGGGTTAAGCCATTTTGTTTTACTACTCTAAGTAAAGGAACCACAACTTCCATGGGCAGAACTGCATCATGGCCAAAGGTTAATATGAAAGGACTTGTTTGAGTAGCATTTCTCTTTGAAGTATGATATGCCTATAAGGCTCTAACAATGAATGATGCCACTCCCTAGGGTTATCGTCAATCATCTTCTGTAGAATATTGATGAGCACTTATTTGAAGCTTCTGCTTAACCATTCACCTGAGCATAATAAGGACTAGAGGTAAGGAGTTTAATAGCAGAATCCTCTACAAAAATCCTTTACCTCTTACCCCATGAACATGGTCCCTTGATCTATAGTAATACTCTGGGAAATGCCAAACCTGTGGATGATATGCTCTTTAATGAATTCTACAACATCTTATTGCTCAACCATCTTCAAGGGCATTGCCTCCACCCGTTGGTGAAATAATCTGTAGCTACTAAGAAAAGGAATTGCCTTGGGAGGACACTAGATAAATTTTGCCAATGATGTCCATGGCCCAACCACGGCTTCAAGATAAGTTATAATTCTTCTACTAAGATGTTTTGAATAAATCTATATTTCTGACATTATTGGCACCCTTTGGCATAGGTGAAGCAATCCTTCAGGATTTTCAGCCAAAAATGATCATGTCTCTTGAGGAGCCAACTCATTTTGAGGCCTACCTGTTAAGCCCCCCACACACCTTTATGACCCTGCTTCATAACCTCTATGCCTCTCAACCCATTAATGCTCTTTTGGTATAGGGCATCCTCTATCAATACGTAGTGTAAAACTTGAACTTTAATACAATAAGGTGTCTTACTAGACGGGCACTCCAAATATTTCCTTAGAGGTCCTCTCCAATCATTTGTAATATTAGACTTAAGGTTAGTATTAAATGATTCAATCGGTATACCTATTTCCTCAATTGAAGGATGTCTTTTCTTTCTGATGCACACTTTTTTTTCTATTAGTTCTTCTAACATCCTCAAACCAAAAGCAATTTGGGCTAATTCATCTGCTTCCCAATTTTCTTCCCTTAGGACATGTGTGAATGCTACTCCCTTAAAATCATCTAACAATTGGATAGCAGTTGCAAAGTAGGTTATTAAAGCTGGACTGCCATACTTGTATTCCCTTAGCAATTGTTTGATAACCAATTGAGAATCGCCAATGATGTGTATTTCCTCATCTCCAAGCTACTTAAGAATCTCCAAGCTAATAATCAAAGCTTCACATTATGCTTGGTTGTTGGTGCATTGAAAATCTAGATTAAAGGACATAGCAATCTTCACACCAGTTGGAGATGTAATTATAATTCTAGACCTTGTAGAACTTTTGGTACTGGACCCATCGAACCTAAGTACTCGTGGAGCTTTCTCTACATTATACACTAGCAAAATCTTGCGATTCCATTCCCTCTAGCTCAACACATGGATGATCGACAAGGAAATCAGCTATAGCCTGTCCTTTTATTGCCTTCTGTGGATAATAAATAAGGTTAAATTTTGACAAGGCAAGGGACTACTTTCCAATCCTTCCTGTGATAATAGGTTTAGAGAGCATGTACTTCATCAGATCTATTTGAGATACTACATAAACCTAGGATTTTATAAGGTAATGCCTCAATTTAGTACAACCGAAGTATAAAGTAAAGCATACTTTTTCAATAAGTGAGTATTTAATCTCAGTTGGAATCAATCTTCTACTTAAATAATAAATTGCCTACTCTTAACCATTCTCATTATTTTGTGCTAGCAAACATCCAATAGAATTAGAAGCGGTAGAAATAAAAAGTGTGAGAGGAATACCTTTGGTAGGGGGAGCCAATACCAGTGTGAAATACCCGAAAATTTTAATTCCAAGAAATATTCATTTAAATTTTAATTTTAAAATTTTAGCCAATAAGTTTACGCCACGTAATATTTAATCGAACCCATAAACCCATTTTGTTTGTCAAAAATCGATTGAAAACCGAGTCGATTTGTTGAATTGAACCAAATTGGTTCGAATCGAACTGGAATGGTGTAGGGTCTTCTAAAAACCCTAGCAACAATTATTTTGCTTTTCTTTCTTTATTTTTCCTTTCAAGCGGCAGCCTCATTCTCCTTCTACTTCTTCATTTTCTTTTCTTCTTCTTCTTCTTCTTCTTCTTCTTCTCTCTCTCTCTCTCTCTCTCTCTCTCTCTTCCCCTTGTGCCACGCCGACCACTGCTACAGCTCTAGCGGGCCACTAGTCGTGCTCTGCCAGCCACAGTAGCTCCTCCACCGTCTGTGTCGCGCACCTCCTCAAGCCCAGCTGATCCTTCACCGTCATGCCGCCTCGCGCTGGCCAATAGCAGCAGCAGCAGAGCTGCTCCTTCCTCCTCCATCATTCGCACCACTTCAGGCCTTCAGTGGCTCCTCCACGCAATGGTAATAAGACCCAGCCACTGTTCCTCCTCCGCACGACCTCCAGTCGCTTGCTCCGCCTGAGCTCAGCGAACTCAGCCCCTCAAGTCCAACTCCGGCCACCTTAGTCACAATCCGAGTCCGATCATCTCTGATCTATGATTTTAGGACTATTTTGTGCGATTAAGGGTATTGAAAATATCCCTAAAATCTCTAGTTAATTCCTTCAATTTTGGATTGTGTGAAAAATTAATTTATTGTGGGAACTTAATTTATTAATTGAGATATTGAATATACACTTGAATTAGTAGTTGATTAATAAAAAATAAATTGGAAATTGGAAATAAAATTTATAGTAGAATAATTTTTATAATGAGATTAAGAAATTTAATTAGTGGAGTTGTTGAAATTGAGGAATAATTTTATTAAGATTATGAGTATTAGTTAGGTAGAAATAATTGAGTTGATAAAAAAAATAGATAAATTATTAATTTGATTTAGTCAAGGAAATTTGATGTTGAATATTATAACATAAACATAAAAAGATATATTTGGAGATCGATTAATACTGCGTGATGGATTTAATGATGAAATAGTAGTATATTCGATTTGAATTAAGATATTAAAGTTGAATATTGAATAAAATGAAAAATATGTTAATAAAGGATTATTGTTAATTGGTCTGCAAGTAGGAACGTGAATATATTTTAAGGTTGTTAGAGTCAATAAAGAAAATGATTCGATATAAAGATGTATCATGGTTATTAAAAACCACTTGAGATGAATAAAATAAACGATTATTGAATGTTTGGAGACTGCGATTGAATTAAGTAAGAAAAAGATTATGGTGAAATAATTATATTTATTTGAAATAAGAATATTATTGGTTATATTGTACTTGGTAGTGAATTTAGATTATTTTAAAGATTGTGACGAGGAATTGAATTGACTGATATTTAGCAGCTAACTAGTGCCGAATTGAGATTGGGCTTAGCTAAAAGGATAGAACGTTGTTTGTTAAATTGATTTTTATTTAATTATTTTGAGTTGAATGGTTATGTGATGAGTTCTTTTATATTTTTAATTTCCTAGATTGTCTGGGCTCATCCACTGCCTCTCCAGATCAGAGTCGAAACTAGAATTTGAATGTCCTATAATCACTGTGAGTAATAATAAATGGTGCATGACATGCATTCTCATGTCGTCATAATTTAATTGGTATATCATTACGGATATATATATATATATACACACACACACATACATATATACATATAATGTTAATTGATTATGTATAATATCATTTGGATTATCATATAATCATTACTGCATCATAATGATTGATCTAATGGATTTCGATTATATGGATTGTTGGTGAAATGTGATGTGTTGTGAATTGAGTTGATTGAGTGGAGTTAGGATGAAATGGGTCACCATGTATTCTGAAAGCGGTTTGGGACCATTGGCCATATATTGTGAAAGCGGTCTGGGACCGTCGGTCATATATTATGAAAGTTGTGAAAGTAGTCTGGGATCATTGGCCATGAATTTGTGAAAGCAGTCTGGGACAGTCGGCCATATATGAGAAAAGAATTTGTGCCCCTATGTGCACCTGATGATGTATAATGATGTGATATGAACCACAAGTTGATTTCCTGATCACATAAAAAGAAAAGTGAACAAAAAAAAGAGAGGGATGGTCAAGCGAGAATTGGATCAGTCGACTAGGTATGGGGGATTGGCTCCCTAGTGCACACATATGAGAAGATGAGTTATGTGAGAAGACAACTCATCAGGGGCTATGGTGACCACAAACTAATTTCCACGTGATTGATTGTTTGAAGATGAAATAATTGTGATTGCTAATGCTGTGACATGTGCATGACTGACAGCGTGATAAACTCTGTGATTAGAGATGCACTTTGCGGGATTGTTTAGTCATGCATTGTTTATTATTATTCATTGAGTTCGGTGAAACTCACCCTCCCCTTCCATAAATTTTTTCAGGTAGTAGAAGTATCACTAGTTCATAAAGACTCTGCTTCCTTCTTCATAGAGATACAGTATTTAATACCAACTTTGGAAATGTTAGTGTATGAATTATCTGAGATGTTGGAATAATTTGAATATTTTAGTTTTGTTCCACGGTTAGGATGATAAATCAATATTTGAATATGTAAAAAAAAAAAAAATTATCGTGTGTTGATAAACAACCTGTGGAGTACCTTTTTGGAATTTGGAAAAATTATGATAGGAAAAGTTTAACCATATTATGACTGATCAATTTTGTATAAATTGTATTTTAATTTAGTGAGTATAAGCCCAAGCTGTGAATTAAAAGTGACATTGAAGCTGGGCCAAGAACATTACCGGTTGGTTGTTGGACTGTGTCGTAATATAGGCTTACAGTTTTCAAAGTCAAATATTAATAAAGATAGATTTTTGAATAATTCAAGCTTACTACGGGCCTCATGGGCCTTAAGCTTACCTAGGTCCTAGTGCCGATCTGACCCACGGTTTGGGTCATGACACAGTGGCTTTTGTAAGATACTCTTTCAACTTTTCAAAAGCCAGCTAGTGCCTCTCCTCCCATCTGAATTCTTTCTCCTAGCGAAGTTTGAGCAAATCAGTAAAATCTTTGACTTTACTTGCCAAGTTAGAGATGAATCTTCTAAGGTAATTGACCTGCCCCAAGAACCTCTATAACTCTCTTTTATTCTGAGGCAATCTTGCTTCTTGGATTGCTTTTGCTTTATTATGATTAAACTAAAGTCCCCTCTCGTGGACCAAGAAACTTAGAAAATTTCCCACTCGAGCTCCATAGGCACATTTCAACGGATTTATTTTCAATTGATGTTCTCGTATCCTCTGAAACCCTTTGCTCATATGCTCTAGGTGATCTCCTTCCCTTTTGACTTGGTCACAATGTCATCAATGTACACCTCCATGAAGTCTCCTAACATGTCACGGAATATAGCATTCATGGGCCTCTGGTACGTGGCACCTACATTCTTTAAACTAAAGGGCATGACTAGCAATTCAAAAGTGCTAATAAAACCAGGGCATCTGAAGGCCATCTTTGGAACATCCTCAAGAGCGATGAGGATCTAATTGTAACCTAAAAAGCCATCAAGAAGATATTTTTAGCAGCTGCATCTATCAATATATCTTGGCATCACATAAACATCCTTAGGCATTGCCAACTTTAGATCTCTAAAGTCAACACAGACCTGCAACTTTTCATTCTTCTTTACCACAGGTACAACGTTTAATAACCACTAGTCGCACCTAGTAGGACGAATGAATCCTGCCTTGAGGAGCTTCTCTGTCTCTTCCTTAACCTTCAGGATTATTTCTTATGAAATTCTCCTTGGTGGTTGATGATGTGGCTCAAAGTCAAGTTGGATAGGTAACTTATGCTCTACCAAACTTCTTTTTAAGCAAGGCATCTCATGGTAATCCCATGCAAAGAAATCTTTGTACTTATGAAGTAGAGCTACAATCTATTGCTTAATCTCCGATTTCAACAGACTTCTAACATATGTTAATCTTAGATCCTCAGGTGTGTTGAGGTTGATTTCATCTAAGGGATCTTGGACTCTTATAAGGATGTCATCCAGCTTTAGTGGTGTAGGGATAAGCTCGTGCAACAGGACTTCCTCCCTGAAATCATCTATTGGTTCTTCCTTAAATATCACCTTAGCCTCATCAACTCCATGTGACTCTTCCATAGCTAACATGTCAAATAGTTACTACAAATAAGCTTTGTAGATGGTGGCTGCAGCTGCTGCTATCTATTCATTATAATACATTTTATTAGTCATGGACCTTTGTCACCTCAAGCTCCCACCTCGGCCTCTTATAAGCCACGATGGCTATTGATGGCATTGAAATGACTTTAGAAACATCTGATGGGCTATCAAACAATGAGCGACTATCCTCTGAAACATCAGTAACTATATACTTCGGTTGATTTAGGGTGCCACCTTCCTTAGAAGAAAAATCTTCTTCAACTTCTACCATTTGAACTTCCACTACTTCCCTTCGATTCCACACCTTTCTGATGTAATTGATTGAAATCCATGTCATACAACTATGCTTCTAGTGCACTGGAGTTGGCTTCAAAAGATTTAGGATCTACACATACAACCTGCACACCTTTCTGAAATATCAAGAACTAAAGCAAGGAGGATCGCATAAGCAGGTTGGCATGAATCTAGTCCCTTCCCAGTAAAAAATTATAACCATCAGTGGATTTGATAATAAAGATGGCAGACAGAGGTGTTTTACTACCAATCGTAATCTCTACTGGCAGTACCCCCATGGTTTTTGACATATCATCGGTAAAAGTTGACACTGAAATATGAGTAGCTATAAGATCTTCCTCTGTCCTTCTAATAGCTAAAAGTGTTTTGAATGACATTATATTAAATGTCAATCCATTGTCTATAAGAACCCTTGAAATGGGTTTTCCATCAATATGTGCAATTATATATAATGGCCTGATATGTTGAGTTATGCTTTCTGTAGGCTTCTCAAGCATTACTCATTTCGATTCTCCAGGCATCGAACACTAAATAGTCAGTCCACTACATATCTTTGGTTCATCAGAAGTTGATTTCTCTTGAGGTACATATGTCCCTTGAGAACTTCCAGAACTCTAGAAGCAAGACGATTCCTGAAACTACACAACCAAAAGGTAAAGACACTGATGATGACATAGAATCTCAAATATGTTTGGTTCAAAGGCATTAAAGGTAAATTGAGTCTTTGAACCAAAATTCTTCTTCTAAGATATTGTCTTTACTGGGGGGCCCTAAGTTCGGACATACACAGGAACCTTGAGTTCACCAAGTTAGTCATAGTCATTTCATGATGAAGCTTTGAGAATAACTTCCTATTGAGGTTCTCTTTCTCTGTAATTCTTCTTTCAACAACTCTTCGTATTGCCACCTTAGCTGTCAGCTCATAAAAATCTCTAAACTCCATCTCTTGGAATTTCTTCCTCAAATTAAAGTCTAAGCCGCTCTGAGACACTTGATAAACTTGTGTTCAGGTAAGAACATTTTACACCTATTCCTTGACTTCTTAAACCTTACAATAATGAGTCAAACATTTCTCTACTTCTTTATGTCAGTCTGGACAGCTCGGCCTTACAAACTTGTGGCTCAACTCTAAAGAATTGGGAATGAAAGAGACTGTCCATCTCATACCATTAATTAATTGAGTTCCTCGAAAGTGTTGGATACTAAGTGAAAGTTGTACCTATCAAGGAATTAGGAAACAATCGCAACTTATAGCTAGCAAAATTCTCTAGATTAGCAAGTTCCCTGCATTGGATGGTGAATCTGGCTATATGCTTCATGGTTGATATTCCATCTTCTTTAAAGAATAGTGTAAAGTCTAGAATTTTATACCCCCCGGGATAAGGGTTCTCTTTGTCGATTGTTTTTTAATACGGCTTCATAAACTCTGCATGGCCAACCCATCTGAGGCCATGCCCATACAACTCATGCACATCATCCCTCAGAATATCCATGGTGACTTGAGGAATCTGAGGAACAGGATTACCTACTGTTTGAGAAACCATTGTGACACCTGTGTATGTGTTCTTGGGAGCTATGTTGAAGGCAACCCCTCTAGTTCCTTGGCTTCCTCCTATTCTTGTCAACAATTGAGGAGCATGAGAATCCTCAACCTTATAAATAGTTGAGTTAGTAATAGGACTAGTGGTCCCAAAAATAATGTTAGGAGTCACCATATGCCTACCAGTGGGGCGACTTGTCTGGAGTGGTGGCTTTGATGGGTGGTGCACAGGCTCCTCTCTCCGATGTGGTAGTTGATACCTCTTTTTAGCAAGAGTATGACCCTTTCAGTGGCCCCTCGAGGGACTTTAAGGCGGTTGGGGGGGGGGGGGGGGGGGGGGGGGGGGGGGGGGGGGGGGGGGGGGGGGGGGGGGGGGGGGGGGGGGGGGGGGGGG